>VDFB02065152.1:0-118839 GCA_007258455.2 Sequoia sempervirens | reverse complement strand
GAAGGGATTGGACCCTAAGATTTGCGCTCATATAATTTAAATTAGAGATGATTGCACCCTAGTGAGGCAGCCACAAAGAAGAATTAACCCTGCACTACAAGAAATTGTAAAAGGGGAACTACAAAATTTTTTAGATGTAGGATTTATCTACCCCATCTCAGATAGCCAGTGGGTGTCTCCATTGGTGATTGTGTCCAAAAATGGAGGAAAGTGGCAAAATTTTTTTGAGTATAGGGAACTCAATGCTTCCACCAAAAAGGACCATTTTCCCTTACCCTTCATAGATAAAGTTTTGGACTCACTTGCAGGAAAACAATACTTTTCTTTTCTAGATGGCTTCAGTGGCTATACCCAGATCCAAATTGCACCTAAGGACTAGGAGAATACTACCTTTACTTGTCCATGGGGAACATATGTCTACTTGGTACTTCCATTTGTCTTATGCAATGCACCTACAACTTTTTAGAGGCCAGTCATTAGCATATTTTTATACATTACTCATGATTGCATGGAAATGTATATGCATGATTTCACCACCTATGGTGTTGATTTCAATGAAGTATTAGAGAATCTTAGTAGAGTCCTATATAAATGTGAAGATCACAATCTATCTCTAAACAATGAAAAGTGCTTCATCATGATGCAGGAAGGTGTAGTTCTTGGCCACTACATTTCTCACAAAGGAATTCAAGTAGACCCTACAAAAATTGAGGTGATCACCAATCTAGCTATCCCTGCAAAACAAAAAGATGTTAGGAGTTTCTTGGGACATTCAGGCTACTATAGGTGGTTCATCGAGGATTTCAACAAAATAGCAGGACCATTGTATACTCTTCTCACCAAGGATGTTAAATTTTAATGGATAGAAGACTATGACAAAGCATTTTCTGATTTCAAGGCAACTTTGACTCATGCTCCTATACTCAAAGGTCCTAATTGGGAGCTTCCTTTCCACATCCATATAGATGCATTAGACTATTCCATAGGAGAAATCTTAGGATAGAAAGAAGGATCCATTGAAAATGCCATTTATTTTGTCAGCAAAAATTTTTAAGGACTTGAATTCAACTATATAATGATAGAAAATTAAATGTTGGCAGTGATCTATGCCCTAGACAAATTTAGGCACTACATAATAGGCTATCAAATATTTGTGCACACCAATCATGCATCCATTAGATACCTCATGAATAAACCCCTGATCACAGGTAGGTTGGCAAGATGGTTATTGTTGATGTAGGAGTTTGACAGAACCATTGTAGACAAACTAGGAAAGGCCAATGTTGCTACAAATTTTCTTTCAAGGCTGACTACATAAGAAGACAATCAAGCCATAGATGACTCTTTTTTTGATGAGAATCTATTCTCCATCAGTGCACAAACACCTTGGTATGCTAACATAGCTAATTATCTAGTCACAGGGAGAGTTCCTCCTCACTTCTCTCTAAAAGAGAGAAGGGTGCTCATTGAAAAATCTTTTCCTTTTTCATGGATTGTTGGATGTTTGTTTTAAACTAGACCAGACCATGTCATGAGGAGATGTGTGAGGGAAGATGAGACATATGATATTTTGTATGCATGCCACAATGAACCATGTGGAGGACATTTTGCAACCAAGAGGACAACAATGAAGATTTTGAACACATGATACTATTGGCCCACAATTCACAAAGATGTAGGAAGGTATATAAGAAAATGTGATAGATTCTAGAGAATAGCCTAGCCAACCAAATCTAATGAGATGCAACTTTTCCCTAAGGTAGTAATCACTCCATTTGAAAAATGGGGACTAGATTTTGTAGGACCTGTTGACCCTTCATCAAATGGTAAGTCTTATATCTTAGTTTGCACTGATTATATAACTAAGTGGGTAGAAGTTAAGGCCATGAAGCATGCAAGAGAAAATAAGGTTGTTGAATTTCTTTATGAGGATATTTTCACAAGGTATGGAGTTCCAAGAGAGATAATGACTAATCAAGGGGCTTAATTCACATCAACCCTTGTAGCACTGGTCAATGAGTACAACATAAGACACAAGAACTCTGCTCCTTATCACCCTCAGACCAATGGCCAAGTTGAGGTGACCAACCAGGAGATTGAAGCCATCCTAACCAAAACAGTGGTTGTTCATAAAAATGTAAGGAAAACTAGATGCAGAAAACAATTCTCCTAATGTCAATACCTCAGGAAAGAGTGCAGAAGTACTTTTAAATTTTCAATTATAGTCAAGTTAAGATGCACTATGAGACAAATTACAAAAATAGAGTATTTAGACAAACACACATGAAACACCAGATATATGTGGGAAAACCCTTACGGGAGAAAAACCCACCACACCAAGAGAAATCACTTTGTATTACAGTAATCAAAATTACATACAATTCCAGACTTATCTTTCTAGTGTCATTATATAGCAGCATTCATCATGAACCTTCTTCGAACAGAAAAAACATCCAAGTTACAACCTTTACAAATTTTAAATCCTTTACTAATACAGTTTGAATTCTTCACACTTCACTATTGATCGAACTACTATCCAACCCCCAAGCACCTGCAATTTCCAACTATATCCATTGTGTTCCCTGACTTTTGAGCTCCCTCACAGAACCGTCGCAACGAACAGACTCTCAACGGTTCCAATTCAGCTCTTCTGATTCGTCCACATGATGCCACATCAGAAGTCATACTCGGTCAACAAAATTTGTATTGTATTGGCATCTTGGTGAGACACTAATTGTGTCTCGCTGATGCCACATTGAACTCATATTGATGTCACTAAAAGTTATCATAGTTTCCAGGACATTCTATCGAGCTACAAGAGTTTCACCGAGTCACCAAGCAGTCATCTTGACTTATCGCTTTCACCAGAAGGTCATAGCGAATCACTAAGGTTACACCGAAGTTCCCATATCTACCGAGCACCAAATGAAAGTTGGCAAGACTCACATCTATCACTGAGAATTCATACCAATCTTCATATGCTACTCCGAAGTGTTCACCTGTCGCCAAAACATTTGTCCACCGCTGAGAGAACTTACCGATTTATATATGTTTCACCGAAGACTAACCGTCACCAAGAGTTACCCCGATAGCCATCGGCTATCGGCAAGACAATAGCTTATCGCTCAGACTTCATAACGAAGTCTAAGAGTTATATCGATAACTCCCAAGTAGTCCCTGTCGGCATGATTCTCATCTATCACTAAGACCTTTCTCCGATAGCTTTGAGTTATACCGAAGATTTAACACTTGAGTCTTTCATCACTGAGACATAGTCACTTTAGTAGGACATCATACCAATGGCATTTCCTTTGGCCAAGTCTCCCCGATGAAACAAAATAAAAAAACACTATCGACATAACATTTTCTTTCGCGGTGACATCTTACCGAGTGAATATAGGTTACTCTGAAGACCTCAATACATACACTGTCGGCGAGAGATAAACACTTCGCTGAGACATCTCCCTGAATGTTGAAGTCACTCTAAAACTCTAGTCACCAAGAGTCTCGCCGATACACGAATGAATGGCCTTTCATCCAGATATCTCCCGAGTGCTATAAGGTCACAACAAACACACCTTGTCACAACGATAGCTACACAGTAAACCTTTCAGCAAGACTTCTTTAGGGTCACAACGACTTGTTCAGAATTGGACAAAACAAACTACTAGTCGGCCAGACAATCAAAATGTCACACCGACATTACTCTAAAGGAGGTTTCAGTCTGTAATGTTTGAGGCACTTTTTCCAACAAAAAAATGATTGGAAAAAGAAGCTACCAGAAGCTGTTTGGGCTGACAAAACTACCTGGAAAACAATTGTAGGCTTCACTCCATTTGAGTTGTTGTATGGAAAGACAACTATGATTCCCATTGAATTTAAACATAAGACTCTTAGTACTATAGGAGACTCGGGGATGGATATATCTGAGGCACAAAGAGAAAAAATCATGAAGCTAAATGCTTTGGATGAGATGAGAAGAGTAGACTTGCATCACACAGAGGTGGTGCAGAATCAAAGAATCAAGTGGCATGATAAATTCATCAAGGACAAGAAATTACAACCAGGAGATTGGGCCCTAGTCTATACTCAAGGTATCAAGATAATGCAGGAAAATTGTAGACAAGGTGGATAGGACCATATGAGGTTGTTGAAGTATTTCCCAATGGTGCTATTCAGCTCACTACTATTGACCTAGGAAAATTCAAGCTGCTCATCAATGGTCATTGCCTCAGATTGTATCACAAGCCAACTTCCAAAAAGGAGTTCTTGTAGAAATTCACTCAGCATGCAACACTCGAGCTTCCTACAGCCGCAAGAAGTGGACCTAGTGTCCCTCCTTTTAGTTAATTAAGGTATGTACCTTGTCATAATAAAGACCACTTTTGTGGGAGTCCACTTCTTCACCAATCCACCCATCCACCCATCCATCTCCACCTTTCTCTCTCTTCCATCACTTCACTTCATTCCACTTCACCTCATTCCACCTCATTTTCATTAATTTCTCAACTTATTTCGTAAAAGGAAACTAGTACTTTCTCCATGATCTTTGCAACAAATCTTCCATGAATCTAGGTATGTACAATACTACGGATTTTATCTCGACTATTCACCTTTATCCCCGACGACCTGTTCACCTTTTCCGTCAATCTGATCGCCGAATCGACCTCGATGGCGCAGCGGGGTGACAATCACGCTAAATTATTTTTCTCAATCATAACCTTCCCTTATTACTCCTTTACTACCATTATTGATCTTGTCATAATCTTAAGTCGCCAAAAGGTAAAAGTGAAAGAAAAAAAAGGTAAAACAAAAAGGGAAAATTCAAATGACATTGGCTTTGAAAATTTGGCAGTGTTGCAGGAAGGAAAAATTTGCAAAGCGATTGTTTGATTGTAGGCAACTGAACAATGGGAAATGGGTTAATTAGGAATGAACCCATGGTTCACAACGTATTATTGCAGGATGCACCTTCATAAGCTGAATTCAGAAACTATGGCTAGTTAGACTACTTCTTGAAGCTTAATGGTTTTGATGAAAATGTTGCGTTAGAATTTGACCAGACATTGTCTGAGGGAAAAGCCATGGTAAAAGGGCTGGAAGTATTGGCTACTCAAGAAAGAATTGCAGAGTTACATGGTTTCCTATCGATGGTGAAAATTACCCTACTTCTAAAGACACCAAGTCAGCTAGGGCCAAATTTACAGAACCTGGTGACCCTCCATTGAGTGTGGACAAACAAGGTGTGAAAAGAACCTCTCCACCTGAGTCATGAAAGAAAATGGATTTTTTATGTTATAAAATATATCACCTGTGAAGGATGCCAGTCGAATCTACATTTTGTGCACTTCAAGCTCTTAAATCACATGAGGCACGGGAGGAGGATGAATGTGCCAAACATGCTATACCACCTTATTTCAATCATGGTAGCTGAGACTCAAAAAGGTAGGGACAATTCTGTTTCCCACCATTGTTTGATCAAATTATTAGTTGAGAAGTCTATGCATGATGTGTCTGAGATGACTTGGGAAGAATTTGTAAATATTGAAAAAATTAGACTAGAGCATTTGCAACCTAGAGTTTTACCTCAACCTCATAGGTATAGAAGGAGATTGAGCATGGTTGAATCCACTCCTAGTGCTTCAACCTTTAGCGCAAGCCCTAGTGTAAACCCTCCTACAACAGAACAAACCATAGAGATTAGCTCTTCTGAGATAGAGCACTCAGACAAAGAAATTTCCTCTCCAGATTTTCATGATGATATTCCTCTTGGCATCCTAATGAGAACTAGGGCATAAAAGAGAAGAAAAAATAAGAAAAGGAAAAGATAAAAAATAGTTGGCAGAAGAAGAAGTACCAAGCTCTAAGAAGCGGAAGGATGACACTGTTCATCCTGCAACCAAAGAAAAATGTGAAAGCCCTCCTAGGAAATCAAGACCAGTTTAGCTAACCTTTGATATGCCTCCGTAGGAAATCCCTAAGCCTAGAGAAACACCATGAGGGGACACAAAAGCTCCAATGGGGTAGTGAATGTCATGGGAGAGGAAATATTTGAGAAAGCAACAAACATAATACTGGCAGATCTTGCTGAACAAGTTGAGAATCAAGGGTATGAGGAAAATCAGGATTTCATGCAGCAAGAGACCCTACAACAAGAGATCCTACAACATGAGCAAGAACATGAACAAGAGGTTCTGTAGCTAGAATTGGGAGAATAATCAGTGCCCTTGTAACCAAAATTGACTAAACAACCCGAATCCCTACATCTGGTACTATATGAAGAGCAAGCATCAATGCCAGGAAAAATGTTGGTGGGAATACATAACCCCCCTAATTTTATAGTACACACAAAAATTATGAATCTATGGAAAGAGATGCAAAGAAAGGAAGAAGAATGGAAGGAGGAGAAACACAAGAAGGAAATTCAAAAGAGAGATGAGGAGATTAAAGACAAGGATGCATAAATTGCTACTTTAAAGAAGGTGGACAATATGACAACCTTGGTACGCTAGATAGTAAAATGTAGAACCCCTCCAAGGGTCTATGCTTTGGATTTGAAGAAGAAATATCTTTCTTTTAAGTTGGAAAGGATTGTCTTAGGTTTGAACCCTTCCATTGAGACTCCTATTAAATTTTTCAATGCTTATCGGATTGCTTCCCCTAAGATGAAGAATTTGTTGTGTGAATTCTATTTGCATAATTATGCTATGACTCAAGATGATGATTGGAATCCACTATTTTATGTTGGGGATGTCCAATTAAAGGAATTTATGTCTTGGGTATAGAATGAGATTAGTTGGGAACAACAATGCAGGGCTTATAGACAAATGGAATCCAACGTCCCTTTGGCCATCAGGGCTAAATCAAGAAACCCAAGGGACATTTATTGGGATTGGCACAAAATTCTTTTCAGACCTAGCTATGGTAATAGGATCATGCCTTGGATAGAGGCAATTTACAATGAATATGAGGTGGTGGCAAAAGAAAAAGAGGAAACTGTGAAGAGATACCTCTCACAAAGATGGAACAACTTAAGTGATGAGCTAAAACAAGTTGAGCCACACTCTATATAGAACTATGTTGTATCACTTAAAAGAATTGACATATATATATAGATTGGAAGGAAAAATGGATGATTTTTGCTTCCACTGACTTTTCAACCACCCATCCTGATGTGGCCCATGCCAAATTTTAGGTTTTACCACTATGATATTGCTACAGAGAGAAAAAGATGGAACAAATTGGATAGAAAATAAGGGTTCTATTGGGATCCTAATTAACACATAGTAAACACTGATGTAGGATAGTTGCTGGTTGCAAATTTCAAGGCTTTGACTAAGTAGAAGAACAACCCTTCCCTTGTTGGAGGACCCTAAAAACCTTAGGTTGGGGGGAGTGATGAGTCTACTTTATGGTTTAAGTTTGGTAGAATTTATGATCAATTTTTTGAAGTTGTCATGGACCTTGATGTTTGAATGTTGATATTTCCCCAAAACCATAGAAATTGGGTCTAATTTTATTTTTGCAAATCTTTAATGACATTAACATGATATATGGACTTTTTGTGTTAATTCTACATGTGGATTAATGAATGTTATTTAAGATAGTTATAGATATGTGTTTATTGTGTGTACTAATATTTCCATGTAGATATGATTAAAGGCCACTAAATTGAGAAGATTATGCTAGCTGGTCGTTCACCATAACATTCAACAAGGGAATCATTCAAAGGTCAATCAAGGTCGACGGTGGGATATTCCTCATGAAAATCGAGTTGTATCCACCTTGTAAATGGTCTTTATTGCTATTGAGTGAATATAGGCATTACTGTTGTGCTAAATTTGTGTTGAGGCAAGCATTTCTAACCAAATTATGTGCATGCGTAACTAGCTCTCTACTTTTCATGCATTCCCTAAAGTGGCATCCTCCTAATCTATTGGAGTTGATCACCTTGCTAGGTGATTAGTTAGTATTTTCTTTTCCTATAAATAAGACTCAGATTCTCCTTCTCAGAAGGTTGCATGATCTAATGATGCACTTGCATTCTTACTTTTCAGCAATATAGTTAGACTGCTCTATTGTTCTCATG
The DNA here is from genome assembly GCA_007258455.2 of Sequoia sempervirens. Classification (NCBI taxonomy): domain Eukaryota; kingdom Viridiplantae; phylum Streptophyta; class Pinopsida; order Cupressales; family Cupressaceae; genus Sequoia; species Sequoia sempervirens. The sequence goes on along the minus strand of VDFB02065152.1, from coordinate 110,750 downwards.
TTTTCCAATGAATAAAATGAAGTTATAAGTTTGTGCATCTGAGTTTACATTAGTTTTAGAGGATACTTATCCAAGGGGTGCCACTTGGTGATCATTTCATCCTTTAGTTTATTATTAGTTTAGTTATTACTCTCTGTTTAGTAATTAGTTAAGAATCTAGCACTAACTCTTCCTGCAACCACTAGAATTTCATTATGTAACTATTCCTACAACCAAAGTAGATAGAGTAGTTTCCTATTTGTTTTCTTATATTTTCATTTATGTCATGCATTTAAGCTTAGTATAGTTGTTGGTTGATGTTCATCATTTATGTTATTTCTTTCTAAGCAATTTACCTTCACCATTATATTTTTCTTAGTTTTAGAATGAATATGGCTACTTTGAATCCTTAGTGCACATATTGTGCTAACCCATTTCAATTTCACATCCCTAGGGTTATGAGTTAAATGCACCTTCATGATGATTGAAATGGATATTCAGTTTAGATGTCCAATCTTTGAATCATAGTTGTAAGGGCTTAGTTGTTAGATCATTGTAGGAGGCAAACACCTATCACACCCCATGTTTGTTAAATGGTCTACAAGAATATTTCCCTCTCTTTATGTATGTGATATATGATATTATTCAAATTCATCTAACAAATTCCAAACATTTTTCAAGACATATTTCATGTGGAAATTAATGCATCTTCTCTCTTTCCATGCATTGACAACTATCAGGGAATCACCTTCTATGTGTATTTCCCTAACTTGAAGTTGTCTTGCAAGGATCAAACCATGGAGGAGAGCTATTGATTCTATGATAGAATTATTGACTTAGTTGCTTTCATAATTCCCCTTGCATCCCTAATACAAACACCTTCCCTTGAAATGCTAGGGTTTCCTCTAGAGGCTCCATCAAAATTATGCTTGTAGAAACCTTCTATTGGTGGAAGCTATTTAATCATGCCCCTATCCACCTTTTCCTTGTAAGGTAGTTTCTTCAAGCTTCCTTTAAAAGACAAAGTTATACCCTACCACCTCTTAAGAATGAAGTTATCCCATGATGAGAATAAAGAACCAATGTTTTTTATGTTCTTGCACCCAAGTGTTTACTACTTCAATAACTAATTTTTCAATAATTGCATCGACTAAACAAATAGAAGCAAAAGTTTTTCTAAAAAAATGCTCGTTCCCTTCCCACCAAATAGCCCATAAAACTAATGTTGGGATAACTCACCAAATGCATGCAAAAAAGGAAGTCTTATATAGCACAAGCCATAAAGAGAAAAGGTCACATACTGAATTTGGTAAAGGAGTATGAAAATATAGCTTTTGCAACACAAATAACCAACAAGATTGGGGAAAAGGACATTGCAAGAACAAATGACCAAAGTATTCAAGAGATTGATTGCACAAGACACAATTAAAAGGCCTAGCAATCCCTAATTTAACCAACCAGTCACTTGTAAGTACTCTTTTTTTCAACACTAACAATGCAAAGATGCCCACTTTCAGTAAGACCACACTATTCTAGCAAAATGAAAAAGCCCTCTGAGACTAAATTAGAGGTAATTTTATGTGAATTTATTAATTTCAAGGCCCCTTTTTCTTTTATGTGAAGTTATTTTATTTCTCTTAAAGTTAGAGGAAATTTTATGTGAATTTCTTAATTTCATTCGCCTTTTTCTTTACAAAAATTTCCCATCTTTGCATCATATGTGTTGTAATATAAGACCAAAGATAGATTCATTGTTCTCCTATGAGCTAGATTTTTGGATATTAATATAGTAAATCTTGCATTGAAATTTGGCATTAATTCATTTCCTCCTTTTGATATACTCTTTTACTCATTTATTATGAACCTAGGGTCAATTTTATTCGCATGCTATTCTCTATGAATCCTTTAGAAATTTCCCTAAAATTCAATACTAGTATTGGGAAAACTCTTACACCACTCTATAGTTATTTCATCCAGTGATTGAATAAAAAACTTCATCAATACATCCTCTTCTTCAATTTCATAGTCATTAGTAAAGTTATTAAAATCTTTGAGATAATATTCTCTCTATATAGTATTATTTCCTTCAAATTTTACAAGCTTAGATCATACTTTTTCAAGAACTAGATTAGGATGCACTAGTATTCTAACTAAGTTCAATTGTCTAATACATTTTTAAATTTATATGAGGCCTACCAAGAGATTTTTTCTATTATTTCTAGGTCCACCATAGTTCTTACTTCCACCACCAAGGTTTCCTACTCTTCTATAACTCTACGAGTCTATATTTCTAAGATTTTATTTTTTTTCTTATCAAGTATTCTACATTCCTCTCAACCTGTAATCAATCCATATTATCTCTTAAGTTTTCTATTTCTTTGGTGAGGTCATCATTTTCATTTCTATGCCATAACCTAGCTCTAGGTTGTTCTCTAGGATTTTCTTCTTCAATATCCTTATGTACTCCTCATAACTCTTATCATGCACATTCCATCATCTATAGGAATGCCTTGTACTCTAGATGATGAAGCAATTTTTTTATCAATTTAGCCACAAAATGGATCTCTACTTCCCTTTTATTTCTTTGTCTCTCAAGAAAATTTAAGAATTATTCAAATCAAGGTTACACCACTCTTCAATAATTTCATTTATAAAATCTTTAGGAATATATTTATCACTATGATATGAGTTTTTGATATCTCTATCATTATTTAATGAAGCACCTTTGAATTTTTTTACAGTATAGATATAATTATTACCAAAAATTTTAGATTTCTATGTATGTTGATCCTTCCTCTAGGTTTTGAACTAGAGAACTTATTTTCTTGATTGTTCTCATACAATGATATTCCTTCCATTTTAAATTATTCAATTATAATTTGGATTGCTCAACATAAAATTCACCACTCTTTACAGGGAAATTAAAATGAATAAATACAAGATCAACACTTTATTTTGACCCTTTTCAGAAAAAATCTAAGGATTAAGGCACTAATGTTTCCCTAGAAGATTTTCTAATATATTATTGTTCTTTTTTATATTAAATCTTATCCCTTGTGTTCTTACCCAAACATGGATAAAGTGACCAATTTACCAAACATTAAGATTCATATCCTTAAATCAAGGAGTGAAAAGGACAATGAACAAGATGGTTATAGACCTCTTCTACACTTTGAGACATATCTAGCTCAAGAGGGTAATTCCATAGATATTTTAAATAATAAAATAAAATAACATCACAATGAATCATTACACAAATATGACTATATTTTATCTATGGATGTTAACATTCTTTGTCAAGGATTATTACACTCAATTTATAGGTCCCACCATTTTAGGTAGCATGGTTCAATGATACAACTAACAATATAAATTTGTTACAATCCCTTGGTATGTATTTATTAAAAATATCTTATATCATCATTGTTGGCATTTTATTGTCATTGATGTCAAAAGGGGATATCTGGGTGATATCCTATAAGGGAGATTGTTAGCATGATATTAAAAGGTCTAGAAGAATTGATGAAGAATGATGGAGAGAAGAGCATGTTTTGTAAATTGTTGCAATGATTGCTCAAAAGTTGCAAAGTTGTCATGTAATATTATCACAATTTTGCAAAGGTCACTTGTAGATGTCAGAAATTAAAATAAGATGCATATTTGATGTGAGTTTCTCAAAAGATTTTCAATGACATGATTTGGAGATTCAGATGATAAAATTTGAGCTCATAATTATTTTATGTCTGATCTTAGACATAATTAGGTTTTGGAAGATAAACCCTATTTCTTGCAGTCATGGTGATGAAAAAATATTAAAACTCAATGTTGACTATGTATATGCAATTGTAGGTTGCTTAAGTTTTCACGTAAGCCTTTGGAGTTGTCAATGCAACCAACCCCTTCTCCTAGCAATTACTAGATTGGAAAATATTTAATAACTTTAATACTTCCTAATTCATGCATTAAATATTTTCTCATAGATTAATCAATGGTAGCAATCAAGCTTGTAAGATCAAATGGTCTCCCTGCTAGCCCATACCATATGTGGTGGGTCCCCATCTAGCCCTATGGGATTGCAGGCTAATAACAAGTGTACAATGGGACTAGATAAAGTGATAGGAAATGGAAGTGGATGATGATGCATGAAGACAGATGGCAATGATCAATTCCTCGATAAGATAACTCAAATTGGTGTTGTGAATTGTTCTATGATGACGTAGGAAACAAATGGCATTAGCCTGCCAACCCATTAAGAAATGGTGGGACCATGACTCTACCTTGCGGGATTGCAAGTGAGTGACTCATGTCTTGATGGGACCCTACACTAAGCACAACATATGGGATAAAAATATATGGTGATTATTTAAAAGACTTTAATCCAATAGTCATGTTTTAAAGTTGGACAATGAATAAGGATCGATTGATCATGGCTTGAAAACAACAAATTAACAAATCAAGTTTAAAATTGAAGGTCCACAATGGCTATGATAGTGTGAACAAGGGTTTCAACTATAAATTAACACAATGCATGAATTTAATTGGTCTACCAACTCCTATGACCAATTTGATAGGTGCTAGGATTTGTGGAGTAGCATCACATACTACAAAGGAAATTGAAACCAAAATCAAATCAAGTGTACAAGGATATTGCATTAAATACATATCATGGTTTAGGGTTTTAATAAAGTTCCATACTTAGTAAGTTCGGTGGTCCTCAATTTGATGTCAGATGTGAGTGGCTTCATGAAGAGGTGATATTGAGAAAACCCTAGTAGAGGACCCATACATGTATGTGTGAATCTTGAGGCATTTGATGCAATTCGGTGTGAGATATACAAAAGTGAAAATAAGATTTTGGGGAGAGTTGACACTGTGAATACTATAAGTAGTGCATTTTTCTAAGGTTATTATGTGCATCTTGAGGTGGATAGAGAATGCACTTAAAAAAAGGAGAGAATTGACAAGTGTGTGCATGGCTTCTTGAGGTAGATAAGGGTGCAACAGTATTGAATAGTGTATATATTAGCTCTTGAGGTGCAAAAAGAATGCAGTAAAAAGAAAAGGGGAAGTGCAAAGGAATAGAAAATTAATAGAACCCAAACAAAAGGTAGAAGATCTTAGTCAGGGTTTATATCTAGATGCATAATAGAGGGAGGTGTAGAGTAGAAAATTGAGTTGCATTCATAGCAATGGAGATTTGAATAGTTTTAGATAGGATTCAACATTGAACTATGTTCTTTGGAATAAACTATAATTTCTTATTTGTAAATATGATTGGTAGGTTCCATCAGATATATGGGTAGGTGCTCAGAGTAGTGATTTGGTGCTTCCTAGTAGGAGGTGATCCTAAAACTAGGTGATTGGTTTCTCTTTAGGGTTTGTTCCATTAAACTTTATAATTAAAATATATTCATTGTGAGGTTGGATTATAATAGTAGATCCTAGTAGCTATTCTCACCACAGTTTTTCCCATCTTGGGTTTTCCATGTAGATCTTGTGTTATGAGTTGTGTGTGTATGTCTACTTCTCTACGTGCCATGGTTTAATCTACACATAAAAGGGTAAAAGTTATTAAGAGTCAAATTTTAAGTGATCTATTGTTTCACCCCCACCCTCTTAGTAGATTTTTGTTTTCTAAAAATTAGTATAAGAGCATTGGTTCCCTAGGATAAGCTTAATCAGCTCAAGTAGATCTTGGACAAGTGAACACAATGGCCAGTCAAGAAGGTTCTTCTACAAACAAGGCACCTCAATATGATGGATAAAATTATGCCTTCTAGAGTATTATGATGGAGACATATTTGAGATCTTTAGGGTTTTATGTTTGGATGTCTATTAAGAATGGAAATACACCACTGGCTATAGCTCCTACTGATGTTGCTAGAAAGAAGGATTATGAGAACAATGCAAAGGAAACACATGCTATTCTTTGTGGTTTGTCTAGTTCATTTTTTGTCAAGGTTATGCATTGTCAAACTACACATGATGTATAGGAGAAGTTGAAATTAATTTATGAAGGAGATGACAAGGTATAACTTACAAAATTGCAGATCCTCAGAGCCAAGTTTGAATGTTGCAAAATGAATGAAGAAGAAAAGATTATAGACTATCTTCTCGGAGTTGATGAAATAGTGAACTCAATCAGAGGATTTGGAGAATAAGTAAAATACTCAGTTAATGTGCAAAATTTTTTAAGGTCCATTTCATCTAGATATGACCCCAAGATATTAGTAATTGAGGAAGAAAAATAAATTGAAAAACTTACTCTTGATGAATTGCATGGCATATTTGCTTCCTATGAGATGAGGATGGGAAATGTTGAACCATCTAAAAGAGAAGTTACATTTAAGGATTCCAACAAAGAAAAGATTAAGACATCCAAGAAATACAAAGAGGAAGTGTCTACATCCAATCATGAAGAGACTGATGAGGAAGAAACAAACTTCATCAAGAGATTAAGAAGAGGCTCTAGAAAATATAGAGGTAAGTTACACTTCATGTGTTTTGATTTTGGTAAAGTAGGTCATTTTATTTCCAAATACCCTTACAAAAATAAGGATAACTTTGAGAAAGAAGTAGATGGAAAAATGAAGAAACCTTACTTCCCTAAGAGAAGGAATTTTTAGAAGAATAAAATTATGTACATTCAAGAGGATAGTGATGCATTTGATGTCAATGATAGTTTAGAGGATGAACTAGATTGTGCCTTTGTCATGAAATAAAATTAATTCCTTTTCATGGAAAAAGAATCTTAAGGATAGAAATATGGAAAGTTTGAAAAATTTGGTGAAGAAGGTGAATAGGAAGGAGAAGTTGACCTAGAAGGAGAACTCATTTGTGCCCTAGATGAGATTGATGACCTAAGAGAGGAGATTGAAAAACTTAAAAAAAGAGAATAAACATCAAAAGAAACTTTCCCAAAAGGAGACTAACAAACTAGCCAAAAATATTGATGAATCCAACCAATTGGTGGTGAGCATGAAGCCTCAAGTAGAGGAAGCCAAAATGATTGAAGTATTCAAATTCAAACTGCAATTTGAAGTGGATAAATGCATGCAACTAGAGGAAAAAATAGTTGCATTAAGAAAGGACTTGGGAAAGGATAGAGAAAAAATAGAGAAAGGCCTAAAATTGAAGGGAGGCTCAAAGATTCTTGATGGATTGATAAGTACACAGAATACATCTAACAAAGAAAAATATGGTTTAGGCCTTGAGAAAGGAAAAAGTACCTATACAAGTGCTTCTGCAAAAATATATGAGAGATTTAGAGTAGGAGAAAATTCTAATATAGATGACTTAAGAAATCTTACAAGGACATCTCTAAAGAGGAAAAGAAGAATATTGAGATAAAAGAATTTGAAGAATAAAATATGCCTATTGCAAACAAGAAGAACAACCAATCAACTCTTGATCATCATCAAAAGAGGAAAAACATAAGAAGAATTGATGCTGATGGATTCACATGGGTAAGAAATATGAAGAAACCAATGCAAAGAAGACCCCTCATCCTACTCAAGGAAATGCTATGACTAGGTAGTCATTATACTTTTATGGGTATTGTTATACATGCAATAAATTTGGTCATAGAAATAGAAAATGTAGAGTTCTTCCAAAAAGGAGTACTAATTTTCTAAACAATAATTCATTTGATCATTTAGTTGAAATGAATGTGATGTGTTACAATTGTAACAAATTTGGTCATATAGCAAGGAATTGTAGAAAAAATTTCATAAGACCAAATGTTGAGAGTGGGAAAAGGAAAAACACACCACCCAAAGCAAATAAAGAGACTAATGCTCCTGGGAAGAAGGAAGAGAAAGTGGAAAAGAAACCTAAGAAGGTATGGAAAGAAAAAGAGAAAAATCTCGCACAATAAATGATTGCACAAATGACACTTAATGCCAAAAAGAAAAATTTGTGGGTAATAGATAGTGCTTTCTCAAAACATATGATTGGTGATAAGAGAAAATCCATCCAACTTAAGAAATGCAAAGGAAGTTAGTTTTGGTGACAACACTGTAGTAAAGATCCGCAAGAAAGGAATATTGAGCTTAGATGGTAAAAATCCTACTAAAGATGTCTTTTATGTTGAAGTATTCAAGCATAACTTGCTAAGTGTAAGTCATATGTGTGAAAATGGTTATAAAGTCACATTTAATTTAGAAGGATGTAGGACAAGGAAAAATGGAAAGAAAATTGCACAAGGAGTAAGAACTAACTCTAACCTTTATAATCTTTGTGAAGTAAAAGGTTAGAGTTGTCTGATAGGCAAGATAATGAGAGTTGGTTGTGGCATATGAGAATGGAGCATGCTAATTTTGATAATTTGGCGAAAGTAAGTATAAGAGGTCTAGTAAGACATATGCCTAAGATAACTAATCCTCCAAATTCCATTTGTAAAGAATGTCAATCAAGAAAGAAAACAAGGGTTAAATTCCAAACAAAATAATATTCTACCACAAAACCATTACAATTGGTTCATACTAATTTATGTGGTCCTACAAGGACTAGAGGATTGAAAGGTGAAAGATACTTCATGTTGCTAATTGATGACTACTCCAGAATGATATGGGTAACATTTCTAAAGGATAAGTCTCAAGCATTTGAAAGATTCAAGACATTTAGGAAGATGGTTGTGAAGGAGATAGAGAGAAGAATCAAGTGCTTAAGATTGAATAGAGGAGAACAATTGACATCAAGTTAATTCATTGAATATTTTGAGAAACATGGAATTAAGAGACAATACTCTGCACCAATAACTCCACAATAGAATGGAGTAGTTGAGAGAAAGAACATGGTAGTTAAGGATATGGCCAAAACAATGTTGAATGAGGCCAAATTAGTAGATATGTTTTTGAGAGAGGCAATTCATATAGCTATATACATTTTAAATAGAGTTCAAATAAGAGAAAATAGTGATAAGACACCCTATGAACTGTGGTACGACAAACTAGCATCTATCAAGTATTTCAACATGTTTGGTAGAAAATGCTACATTGAAAGAGAAGATGAAATCCTAGGAAGATTTGATTCTAGATGTGATGAAGGGATATTTCTAGGATATTCCACCCAAAGAAAATCTTACAAGTGCTATAACAAAAGGTTGCACAAGATTTTGGAAAGCATCAATGTCAATATTGATGAAGACATAAAGCATGTCAAAAATGATAAGAATAAATTTAAAGAAGAATTAGATTGTGGAGATGTTGCTAATGAAGAAGAAGAAATTGAAAAATAACCTACTAAAAATGTTCAAAAGGATCACCCTATAGATCAAATAATTGGTGATAAAAATGAAGGACTTCAGATAAGGAGAAGACTTGCAAAGAACAAGGAACAAGTAAATTTTTCTCTCTTGTCACAAATTGAACCTAAAAGCTATATTGAGGAGAGCAAGGATGAGAGCTAGATAAAATCCATGGAAGAAGAACTAAATCAGATTGAAAATAAAAAGACATGGGAATTTGTTTCTAGACCCCCAAGAAAAAATGTGATAGGCACTAAATGGGTGTTTAGGAACAAGCTCAATGAATATGGATCTATAGTAAGGAACAAAGAAATATTGGTGTGTAAGGGGTATGTACAAGTTAAAGCCATGAACGAAGAAACATTTACACCTATTGTGGGAGTAGAAGCCATAAGAATGCTTCTTGCATTTTTATTTTTTAAAGTATTTAGAGTCTATCAACTAGATGTTAGATTTGCATTTATGAATGGAAAACTAGAAGAAGTCTACATAGAACAACCAAAAGGATCTTAGCTATCAAAAGAAGAAGAATATGTTTGTAGATTGAGGAAAGTATTGTATGGTCTAAAACAAGCACCTAGAGCATGGTACTCAAGACTAGACCAGTATCTACAACAAGGATTCAAGAAAGGTTGTGCAGACAGTAATTTGTACTTCAAATCTAAAAGTGATAAAATGATTATTGTTGTGGTTTATGTGGATGACATCATATTTGGTGGTAGCAATGATAAGACATGTAAAGTATTTGCTATAGAAATGTAAGATGAATTTGATATGTCAATGATAGGAGAGTTGTCTTTTTACTTGGTTTAAAGATTATACAAATTTATGATGGGATATTTATATCTCAAACCAATTATGCTAAGGAAATGATTAAGAAGTTTGGAAATGAAGATAGTATACAAATTAGTACCCCCATGATAACTGGTTGTATGTTGAGAAAATCAAATGAATCCCTAGATCCTAATCAAACAATGTATAGGTCAATGATTGGAAGCTTGGTGTAATTAACTACATCAAGACTAGACATCATGAAAGAAGTATGTATGGTGGAAAGATTTCAAGTTTCTTCCAAACATTCTCATGTCAATGCAATAAAAATAATTTTTAGATATATCAAAAGAACTGTTGACTATGGACTAGGGTATCCAAAGAGAAAAGATTTCATTTTAATTGCATATACAGATGTTGACTGGGTTGGAAGTGCAGATGATAGGAGAAGCATAAGTGGTGGTACATTTTTTTTGGGAGAAAAACTTGTGTCTTGGATGAGAAAAAAGCGAGAATTAGTCAACTTATCTACAACAAAAGTAGAGTATGTAGTAGCATCAGCATGATGTACTCAGGTATTATGGATGAAATAGACACTCAAAGACATCAAGGTTGAGTACAATAAACCTATCTCTATTCTTTGTGATAATTCAAGTGCAATAAACATCTCAAAGAATCCAGTGATGTATTCTAGGACAAAGCACATATCGATCAAGTATCACTTCATTAGAGAGAAGGTTGCAGAAGAGGAATTTGGCACAAAATATATTCCCAAAAAAAAGCAAGTTGCTGACATATTCACAAACCTCTTCCCAAGGAACAATTTGAATACCTGAGGTAGAAATTTTGAGTCATTTCTCCCACATCATATCACTAAATCTTAGTGATTGGAAATTTTTCTAGGGGGAGCTTTATTGAAATTATACTCATTCCCAGATATGAAGGAGAAATCAAGTTAGGTAAACTTGGTTTTACAAATTTCTAATGACTTGATGGTTGCAAAATTATGAATCTATTCTTTCTCTTTGAATGGTTGGTCAAAGGGAAAGTGAGGATCCTTTTCCATTGATGTCAAAGGGGGAGAAAGTGTGTAAATGATCATGCAATTGAGTAAGGGGGGAAAAGTCAAGGGATCTAATGAAGAAAAATATGTCTCAGGGAGAGTTGATGTGTATGATAAATCATGATAATAAGTTTTATTTTGATTGGTATAGAGTTGTTTAAGCATTTGGTTTTGCCATCAATGACAAAGGGGGAGATTGTAGGAATATTATTTTCATTGATGTCAAAATGGGATATCTTGGTGATATCATGTAAGGGAGATTGTTTGCATGATATTAGAAGGTATGGAAGATTTGATGAAGAATGATGGAGAGAAGAGCGTGTTTTGAAAATTGTTACAATGATTGCTCAAAAGTTTCAAGGTTGTCATGTAATATTGCCATAATTTTGCAAAGGTCACTTGCAGATGTCAAAATTTAAAACAAGCTACATATTTGATGTGGGTTTCTCAAGAGCTTCTCAATGGCATGATTTGCAAATTCAGATGATAAAGGTTGAGCTCATAATTATTTAATGTGTGCTCTTAGACATAATTAGGGTTTGGCAGATAAACCCTAGGTCTTGCAGTCATAGAAATGATTAGAGCTTATAATTTGATGTTGATTGTGTATAGGAAGTTGTAGGTTGCTTAAGTTATCACTTAAGCCTTTGGAGTCATCGGTGCAACTAGCCCCTTCTCGTAGCAATTACCAAATTGCAAAATATTAATAACTTTAATACTTCTCAATTCATCCATTAAATATTTTCTCATAGATTGATCAATGGAAGCAATCAAGCTTGTAAGATCGAACGGTCTCCCCACTAGCTTGTGACATGTATAGTGGGTCCCCACATGACCCTATGTGATTGTAGGCTGATGACAAGTGTATAGTAGGACCAAATAAAGTGATGAGCGATGGAAGTGGATGATAACGCATAAAGTCAGGTGGAAATGATCAATTGCTCGATAAGCCAATTCACATTGGTGTTTTGAATTTTTTGTGATGATGTAGGTGATGGATGATGTTATCCCACCAACCCATGAGAAATGGTGGGCTTATGACTCTGCATTGTGAGATTGTGGGTGAGTAACATGTGTCTTCGTGAGAACCTATGCTAAGCACAACATATGGGATAAAAATAAATGATAAATATTTAAATGGATTTAATCTAATGGTTGTGTTTTAAAGTTGGACAATGAATAAGGATCGACAGATCATGGCATGAAAACAACAGATGAATGACTTGGGTTTAAAATTGAAGGTCTACAATGACTATGATAGTGTGAACAAGGGTTTCAACTATAAACCAACATTGTGCATAAATTTAATTTGTCTGTAACCAACTCTTGTGGCCAATTTGATTGGTGTCAATATTTATAGAGTGGTGGCACAAACTGTAAAGGTGATTGAAACTAGAATAAGATTGAGTGTACAAGGATATTGCATTAAATTCATATCAAGATTTATGGTTTTAATAAAGTGCCATACTTAGTAAGTTCAATGATCCTAAATTTGATTTCAGATGTGAGTGGCTTAATGAAGAGGTGATATTGAGAAAACCCTAGTAGAAGACTCATACATGTATGTTTGAATCTCAAGGCATTTGATGCAGGTCAATGTGAGATATACAAAAGTGAAAATCAGATTTTGGGGAGAGTGAGTTGACACTGTGAATACTGTAAGTAGTGCATTTTTGCTAAGGGTGTTATGTGCTTCTTGAGACAGACAGAGAGTACACTAAAAAAAGGAGAGAGAATTGCAAAGTGTGTGCATGGCTTCTTGAGGCAGTAAAATAATGCACTAATAGATAAGGGTGCAATAGTATTGAGTAGAGTATATGTGAGCTCTTGAGGTGGACACAGAATGTGGTAAAAAGAAAAGGAGAATTGCAAAGGTATAGCAGATGAGTAGAATCCAAACAAAAGGCAGAATATATTAATCAAGGTTTATATCTAGATGCAGAATAGAGGGAGGTGCAAGTAGAGAATTGAGTTACATTGATAGCAACAAAGATTTGAACAATTTCATATATGATTCAACATTGAATTATGTTCTTTGGAACAAACTATAATTTCTTGTTTGTATATATGATTGGTAGGTGCCACCATATATCTGGGTAAGTGCTTAGAGTAGGGAGTTGGTGCTTCCTTAGAGTAGGTGCTCCTAAAACTAGGGGATTGGTGTCTCCTTATGGTTAGTGCCCTTACACTTTTTAATTAGAAGATATTAATTGTGAAGGTAGATTAGGACAATAGATCCTAGAAACTATTCTAATCGTGGTTTTCCATATCTTGGGCTTTCCACATATATCTTGTGTTATGGGTTGTGTGTGTGTGTATGTTTACTTCTCTGCATGTCATGATTTAATCTACACATAAAAGGGTAAAAGGTATTAAGAGCCAAATTTTAAGTGATCGCCTCTCAATAGATTGTTGTGTTCTAACAATCATTAACCAAGTAAACCACATTATGAAACAATCCTCTAGGATTTTTGTCACAATTTATTAAAATAGATTTAGCAAAATAATACTAATAAAGTATGAATAATTTAGCTAGGTAAAAAAAAATAACATTAAAAATTATTTTCTTAATTTATAAGTGGATGGATGGTTGACCTTCAACTATAATACCATTTGTTATTCCTACAACATATATTATAACTTACATGAAACCCTAATGGACTACAAACCCTAACTTTTAGATGAGTTTTATTTTCTTGTCTCTATATTTGGGAGCTCAAACCATAAAATTCCATTCCACCCTATATTGCAATCTCTACTTAATAATCCTTAATTTATTCTAAATATTCATGTACCATTTCAAAAGATATTACAAAAGCATACATATGCATATAATGACATATTTTATTGCACCTTTTGGATAAAAACTAAGAAAGTTAAAATACAAAACATAGTAAATGTGTATTTAAATTTCCTTTGAATCCCCTAAAACTCTAAGAAAGTAATGGAGATAGATTGAAAAACAAGATGAAAGTTGTGTCTTATATAAATGTAGTGTAGGAAATATTATACCCTTTACAATTTCACACTATGTTTGGGTGTCTTAAATAATTGGACTTAATTAATTTCCTAATTTTCCAAATTATGTATTCCAAAGCCTTATTTATCCCTTTTCTAAAAGGGAAAACAATATTTAATTAATGCAATTAATATTTTAATCACATTCAGGACCCATTCACCCTAAGGCGAATGGGTCCCCTCTAAGTCATGGGACCTATTTTTGAATAAGGTTTTGGTGGTCTTTTAATGATTCAAATTTCATATGCAATTGTTGACATTTGGAATCTATTTTTTGAGAAATTAGATAAACACCTATAAATACATAGTCTTTTTACCAATTCAAATCTAAGCATTCTAACACACTTTTTGGAGACTTTATATAAGAAAATATTGTTGTCAATGGAATTCAAGAGTAGATTTATTAGTAATTTGTTGTAGCAATCAAGATCCTATCATCATACACTAAATCTTATGTGTGTTCATATCATCTTGTAAAGGCTAGTATGCATTTTTTATCCTCAAAGCATCCAAGCATTCAAGTATCCAAAAAATCAAGAAAAGAAAGATCAAAGTCCTTAGAGTGATGTCTTTGACTTCAATCCTCTAAGGGAAGCTATTGAAGGATTGGTGAGTTGTAGCAAGTAAGTTTTCATTCATCATTTCCTTCTCCATTATCATTATCATTCTATCAAGGTTTAATTTCCAAACATGGCATTTGACTAAGACAAACCCCCATTCAAACAAAATGTTTTTCCCTCTTTGTATGTGCAAGTTATAAGCTGAAAAATGATTCAACATCTTGAAGAGTAATTTTACAATACTTCATTTGTTGCATTCATTGTTTTCAAGTCATGAAAACTCAAATTATGAAATTACTTATGTTTTCCCGATAGTGGAACTTGTACAAAACATAAGCTAAGATCCTACCTTAGAGGACTACAAAAAGAATTTTCAAGGCCCCTAACTACGACACATTTACCTTAGGTGAACCTATCCTTCAACAAATCTTAGATCCTACTTTTGGTGATTGGTACATGTTTCCTAACCCTTCTCAGACTGCAAACTTTGGTTTTAGTTTTTGTACTTTCAAGAATTTGCATGTCATGTTCTAGGTCTTATAGTTCATGTAGTTTAGGCATTGAATATCATTTCAATTTGGTTTCAAATCTATCCCATTATTCTACTACACTAAGGGAACTAAGATCCAAGTCTAATTGACTCACCTTTAAGGTTTAAAGTCAATTTCTACTCGTTTGATCTCTTTCCTAATGAAATTTTGCTAGGGAAACACACCTATTGTGGATCTTTAAAGTCCTATTTAGGAACCCCTTTCCCCAACAATTCATTTTGGTGAACCTGGCATTATTAAGGTGTCCTGTTCATCATTTTGGTGAACCTAACATTTTACATCATACCTTTTTTATTTAGAGATCTTTGAAACCCTAGATCTAGGTTTTACATCATCTTGTCTTGCATTGCATTTAGGGTTACATATTGCATGCATGCATCATCTAAATTCATAAAAATAAAAAAATATTGCATAATTTTTGTATAATAACTTGCACTAAAGTGTGTTTAAGTCATTTAGATCAGCATTTCATCTGAAATTACATTAAAAAAAATTGCCATTTTGCTCATACATTGTCATAAAATTGCATTTATATTTTCATCATATTTTTGGGAAAACTATCATTGAAGAATTTTTTTATAGTTAGGAATAGTGAGCTTAAACATCAAGTTAAACATTTAGCATTTAATTTTTCAAACCCCTATCCTAGGACTCATTTTCCCTAGGGTGAACTTGTCCTGGTATAGGCGATTCTCCAATTTTTTGCACACTATTTTGTCTTTATTTTATTAGCCAGTTACAGTTTGTAGATCTTTATTTTAGTTTCAAAAATTGCATTTTTAGTAGTTGTTTGCATCTAGTTCAATTATTGAAAAATAGTGCATTGTTTGAAATTAAAGTTGACATTTAAAAGTAATCATTTTTAGGCCTTTGCATCTAAAATCAGTTAATTATCATATTTAAAATCTAAAAATTGCAAATATCTTGTTTGAAACTTGTATTGTGTTTCCTATTTCTAGATGTTTACTATCTTTATTTAGTGTCTTTTATCCATTTTGGGTACACTTTTGGTTTGGTGAAACTTGTATGAGTATCACAACCTAGTTTCCTACTACCAATACTTTAGTGAGATGTAGTACGAGACTCATGGTATCCTGTGTTGGTACATTAGTTTTGTATCTTGGGTTTTCCAACTCTTTCACTCATAGTGTTGACACTAGTCAACCCATTTTGGACCACACCCCTCATGTTATTATTTGCATTCAACCTCGTAAGGTCCAAACCAACTTTTCTCTAGACATTGCTTTCTCAAACAATGATATAATTAAATATGCTCCTTATGGTCCTCTTTACATAGATGAAAGAATCAATGATAAGCCTACAAATGGGGTATTAATTGATCCCATGTGTGTAGAGAATGTGATCATTGAGGAATTCTTATTTGTGCATGATATTTACCAAGATTCTTATGGAAATTAAAAGTATGGATAAAAAAAATGATGGTTTTTCTCACCCTATGATAGGTTTGAACAATCTTCCATTAAAAGTTGGACTAAAGCAATTAGATGTATCATTCTCCATTATCTTGACATCAAATCAATTTTATGTGATGTTAGGATACCCATGGCTACACTCCATCAATTTTATCTCATCGGTCATCCATAAGTGCTTTAAATTTCCATTTGATAGCCAAATTTTTATAGTGCATCATAGTGGATTTAATCCTTTGTCTTCCAGAGGGAACTTTACATTGGATTTATTTTTGCCTGAATGTGTAAAAGCTATAAAACCTTGTGAAGATTTATTTTTCAAATCCTAAAATTTTAAAGCAAAGCATATCACAGAGTTATCCCTTGCCAATATCCTATCTAAAATTGAAAGACCCATAGTTGTTCCTCCCACTCCAAATGTTGTGGATAAGCCTATGCTTGATCTAAAAGAAGCAAAATATGATGTTATTTTGCCACCTATATCCTAAAGGGACCAAGAGATAACCATACAATTCCCTTTGGGCCTCCTAAGATCAAATTTTTTTATAAGCCTAAAAAAGAAAGTGGTTTCACAACCCTCAAAGGTCCCTTTTGTTCCTCTCTTAAGAGAAGAAAAGATATCGATGATTGATAAACCCAGTCCTACATCATCACAACTTGAAAACCATGCAAGAAGAAACTAAAATGCTAAAGAGCATAGGCATAGATGTTGTGATATTGCTCATCAATTATAATAAAAGAACAAACCAACTCAAATAAAGCATGATGATTCTCCACGTTTTCCACAACATGAAACTTCTAAACAAAAACAAAAAAAACATACAATGGACATTGTCATTAGGCCTCCTTTTGTGATTAATTTGGATGGTGATGATGAGATTGCTAAAATTTATGAAGTACATAATGAATTGATTTTTTTCACTTCTATGAAATTAGATGGACACAATCGTGATGATCCTCCTAAAAAGAGTGCATCACCACGTGTTGTACCTAGTGATTTTCCTAGTATGACACTTGTCATTACTCCTTTGGCTATTTATCTACCTTTTGTATATGATAAACAAGATTGGGATACAGACAACCTATTATAGGTTGGCTTGTACATGATATACTACTTTTTTTTCCTCTCTATGTATTTGTGATTGCATGTGTGTATTGTGATCCCCTGTATTATGCTACTTGGTGTGCCTTTATGTTTGTGAGTTTTCTTTGGATGACCCTTGTTACTCCATTGTTGCAAGGATACAAAGGAAACGAAATATGTCATCACATTCTTCTATTTTCCTTTTGGGGATGATGTAATGTGTTGAGAGATTTAGGTCTCTTCCATGTTGACCCAAAATGATTGCTTATCTGTTATCTCTCTATGTTTCATTACTCCTTTGTGTTTGTTGTTCCATAAGGTATTTGGGGAATTATGATGATTTCAAGCTCTACTATATCACTATAGAGAATACATGTGCTAACCCCGAATCTATGGATCCCTTATGTGTTATCTTTTGATATTGCATGTGGGGGCTAAAACCATCTCTTTTAATTATGCAACTTTATTTGGAAATATATGATTTGTATATGGATTTCCAAATAAGGTCTCATGGCCCTCTTATCAACTGGCATTTATAATTTCTACTTTACAGTAATTGCTCATAGTATGGTTTTTAACAATTCATTTAAAGTGGGACCATACATGGCATTATTACATTGGCATTGTCATTATGACATAAACATATTGACATATTTGCTTCACTTGTGTTCACAAAGGTTGGACTTAGTGTAGCATTGGCATAGAATTGATCATTTTGGCACTAACTTATTGATATGACCTTGCCCATGTGCCACCCCATGTTTTGAGTTCACACCTTATAGACCTAGTGTGTGTTTCTCATCCTAACTTTGGGGCTCACCTAGTGTATACCATAATTACACTATCCTTGGTGAGCATATGTTCACGGCCACCTATCATAACATAACTTGCTTGCCAGTGGAGCACAACCATGGCTAGTCCATCCCTTTTGCATCAAATTTAACATTGTATCCTACTATGTCTTGTCATATTGCACGTATCTTATACATATTGTGTGTCCCTTTATCCTTATGTTGTTTTTTCATGGGATCTTCGATCCTAGGGGATTGATCATCCTCCTTGATCTTTGTCATCCTATATTTCTAACATTTGTGCACTTGGACCTCTCTTGTGTTGGAAATATGGAGCCTAGCAACATGAGCATGGAGTGTATATAGGTTGATTTCATTGTTCTAGTGTTGGCATTGATGTCAACATTGTGAGAAGCATATTTAGTATACTAGAAGATGATCTATACCAAAAGTGTTCTTTACTAATGATCTAATGCATTGGTTTTTGAGTCTAGAATTCACAAGAAGAAGAGATATGAATATTCACTCTTAATCTCATTATTATGACTCATTTAGATAAATATATCCAAGATCTTGAGAATTTTTGTGTTCAGTACAAAAAGTTATCAATGACAAAGTTAGCTCTATACACTACAATTGTTTCTTTGTTTAGTATACTAGTGTGGGAGACTCTGAATTTTCTTAAGAAGAACATTCTAATGTTATAGTTCTAATGGTAATCTATCTAATGTGAATGAGAGGAGAAACTAAAGTAATATTAGATCTGGAAGGTGTTTACCTTTGAGAAGTGTGTGTTGGTTTTGAGTTTTTCATGATTAGGTCCCATTCTTGGCCAACCTAATATATGACATGTATTAAGAAGATTAATCATACATTGCAGATGTTAGTTGGATCCATTATAGATCTATGCCAACTTGATATGATGCACTACATGGATAAAAAAAAAAAAAATCTTATATGGTGTTGACAAGAGCTATTTTGATTTGTTTTCCTACATCTAATTAGGCTGACCTAATTGATGTATGAAATATACTTGTATATATATGTATAAGACTCTTTAGAGTTGGAGTGAAAGGAAGTAAGAGTGTGGCGAAAGATGTGTATGATGTGAAGAATGTTGAGAATTTATGAGCTTAAATGATTTATCAGAAGCGAGCAATATATTAAGGGAGAAGTGAAGGATTAGAGCAAAATTGGTATGCGGCTGCTATGAAGAACTATACTTCACATTAAAAACCTCATTGGAACTAAAATCAACACATAGAAGGTGCATTCCATTAGTTCATATTTGTGGCAGTGAGCCCTATATTTTTGTATATTGGCAGTTAGCCATTCTATCCTATATTTTGGTTGTGAGCCTTTTAAGGATAGTGAGTCCTAGTAGTGAGCCCTATAATATAATGTATTTGGATATAATATATTGTGAGCTAATCCTCATCGTGGTTTTTCCCATTTTGGGTTTTCCACATAAAAATTTGGTGTTGATGTGTTTTGTGGTGTCATGTTCATTTTAATGTCTCCATTCTTGTTTAAAGTCATATGTGCTTTAATAATTGGGTGGTTTATAGTTGGATGGTTTAATAGAATACTAATTCACCCCCCCTTTTAGTATTCTAAATAATCAACAATTGACCTATCAAAGCTTGGCTCCTCTGAAGAATTCTAACAACTTGAGCAAGGTCCCAAAATTTGAATACATGGAAGATAAAATATTTCTTCTTCCTCTAGAAGAGATCTCTATTGAGCATACAAAATAAAATGAAGATTTGAAGGTTAATACAAATGAATAAAATGAGTGAAATAAGAAGCTAAAATAAAATTATGGCGAAGTCGGTAATCAATTAAAAAGGGCATGTGATGATATCACTAGATTGCTAGAACAATTGGAGAAAAGAGAAAAATTGAAGACTGTAAAAAAGCTAAAATTTAAAGGAAGATGGATGAATGCACAAATCTTGAGAAAGAGGTGGTAATTATGAAATTAGATCCAAAAAAGGAAAAAATACATGTGGATAAATTCAAGGCAAGCACTGCAATGCTTGATGATTTGATTATTTCTCATAGACCTGCTATGGGTAGAAGTGGTTTAGGATTTGAAAAAGGACAAAGTTCAAAGGTGAATCAACCTCCTGACATGAAGAATCAATGCAATGGTAGAAAATTCAAGGATCTAAGAAACAATATTGAAAAGGCTCCTATCAGACAACCTAATTCTCAAAGATACTTATCTTTCAATGCTGTATGTTATTCCTACAATAGATTTGGACATAGGGAAAAACATTGCAAAAATAGGATGAATTATGATTTATCATTCTCTGGTCAATGTTTTGAATGTAAGAGGATTGGACATAAAGTTATGGAATGTACAAGTTAGAAGCTAAACAAGGCATTTTATCCATTTAATGGCTACTATTATCACTGCAACTTATTTGGACACAAGGCTAACTAGTGTGAATATAGACTAAGTAAAAGACAATTTGGATGGAAGAACATTACTTATGATTGCAACAAATCAAGACACTTTACTAGAGATTGCATAAACCAAAATTTGAAAAATGTCTATCTAGTAAAGGGATATGAACCGATCATGGATCCGGAAGAAGTAAGAAAGGAAATAAAAATAATTTGGAGAAGGGAAGGAGAATTAAGAAAAATGAATCAGAATCATCAAATTTATTTGTGCCACCCTTCAGTGTAGATACAGTTGTCAAAATTGAATCCAAGAAATGCCTAAGGGCAAGCAATAACTAGAAAATTTAATAAATCCCTCATTGATATATGATGTCATATCATGAAAAAAGTGCATTTAATAAAGTTATGAATACAAGATTTCATGTGAAAGGAATTTTTTAGACACACATGTGTGAAGGATGAAGTTCACAAAATTTGAAAGGATGGAAGTGTACACAAATTTTGAGGTGATCTACTTGTTTGAATCATTTATTGTAGAAGCATTTGGTATGAAGGAAATAAATTCAAAAATGTTAAGGAAAATGCATTCAACAAAATGCATTTATGAAAAAGGAGAAGTGTGCAGAGGAAGTTTGAAGAAACCAAAGCAACTCCATACAACAGAGTTCTAGGATTTGGTAGGAAAGGAAGAGGAAATCAAAGTGGAATCGAGGCATGCTTCAGAAGTTGAACATGAAACCCTATTCATCATTGAAAATTACAAAGGTATTTTCATTAAACAATCTTTCAATTATATGCAATGGATAATTCAAAGGTAGTGAATGTTTTAGACAAATTGCAAATCAAATTAAGGAAGTATTCTCTGAAAAAATTGTTGAAAGAATCCGTGGGTATATTTTCTAGCATTCCTCTTAGAGTATTACCTACTAAAGAAATTTATGCATATGTTTATGAGAAAATTGAGGAAATCTCACCAGTTCTATTAAGTATTTTGTGGAAGAATGAGTTGGAAGAAAATTATGATGCATATAAAATATTAGTTGAAAGGAAATTGGACGTTTAGTGGAAATTCCCATTGTCTAAATTCGACAAGAAATACATTCGAATGGCTTTGAGCAAGATTCATGGTGAATCTATTTTGATTGATGAAACACACCTGATAACCAGAGAAGCTATAAGAGATGTGACTAGTTTGTGTTTCTCTGGAAAAATCTTGAGATGGAAGACTATAAATGATCAAGTGATAATTGAGATGTTTGGTGCGACCTTTGAAGGAAAATAACTCATTTTGAGTACTATTGAAGATTCGGTCATTCGGTATGCTACAATGATTATTGGACACAAAATTTTCTTACCAAGCAATGACCACACAACTTCTACTATTGTCATTTACACTGCACTTGATATTGTTAAGAATGGTATGGATTATGACCTTTGTGAGCTGCTTCAATTGCATCTATTGAAAAACTTGAAAGAGATCAAGAAGAATAAGAAAAGTACATTCTGGTATGGTACCTTAATAGTTTGTTTACATTTTTACTTTATGAAAGAGTTGTAGAACCAAGATCCTAATACCTACAAGAGACAACAAACAAATACATTAGAGGATTCAAATGCAAGTTAAGATCATAGTTCCCCATAAAATCCATTTAACCATGTTCAAAATAGCAATGAAAACAAGAATACAATGAAAAAGAAATGAAATAGATTAAATCATATTAAGAACATGCAAAATCTTGATCTTATAGGGGAGTTGGTGCCAATTTGATATGGAAATTGGCCCTTTCCCAACTTCTATGCAAGCTCTTGATGATTCAAGTGTTCTCCAAGATGAAAAACCTATATAACCTAGCTAAGACTTGATGAAATGGATGAGAATTGCAATGCTTGAGTATGGATTTGAGTATAGTAAGTTTGCTCAAATTGTGGATGATCAAATGAGGAAAGAAGCCTCTTATTTATAGAAAGACAAGATGGAGAAATACCCAAAATGAAGCAATGCGGGACTAACTTTCAACCAATGGCCAAGTGCCACTTGTCAAGATGAGAATGGATGAGGGATGTGCACATTTTGATGAATGTTCCCATAAATGCATTTAGGTGGATTTTGAAAATAATGAAATGACATGTAAGAGGGAAAAGGGAATGTCTTAAATGCCACTTGGCTCAATCCAAGGATGAAATAAATGTCTTGTTGGAAGGACAAATTCCACTTGGAAAGATTTCAAATTTGAAGGAATATTCCTCTTTTATGCCATGTTGAGAGAAAATAGAGATTTAATAAATAAATTAAATCTATTTTCATGTGCAAGTGGCAAAAGCTAGAGGATGGGACATGGATTATGATTAAATTAATCAAGGGTTAATTAATTTAATGAGGAATTAGATGATGTGACAAATTTGACTTAGATTTATGGGTTGATTTAAATCAAATATGAGAGGAATGTGATTTTAGAGATAGTTAAATAAATATTTTGATTTATTTAGCTAAAGGGAATGATGGTGTTAGAATAAATTAAACAAGGTTTTAATTTATTTAATTTAATGAGATGACTTTAGGAATTAATTAAATAAAAATTGATTTATTTAATTAAATGAAGGAGCTAAGGTTAATTAGATCAGATTGATTGATTTAATTAACGAGAGACAATGACTTAATCAGATAAATGATTTATTTAATTAAGAGAGGAAAAATGATGAATTTAATCAAATAAGGGTATTTGATTAAATGGTTAGAATGGGGGATGATTAATGATGAAATAGTGTTAGTGGTTGGGATCAAGCATGTAATGCCAATCAGTACATTTTACGTGTCTACATTTTGCCCCTCTTTGAAGTAGTGTACTTGTGTTGATTCAAAGAATAAACTATCTTAATTAAAAGCCAAATTTTTTGATTTCAAAACTTACCCCACTACTACCCCTGCAAGAGAAAACATGCTAATATGCTGCCCTCCCAAGAGATCGAATGAATATTCTAATTTTTGGGTGATCTTGCGAAAAAAGAGGACATGGTGCCCGATGGGTCCAAAAAGGCTTTGGGAGGTCAAAAAATGAGATAAAATGCAAAAAAAGATACAAAATGGCCCTTAGACAGAAAAAAAGGGGAATGGGGGTCCAAAACCCTTCCTGGACGGCTAAATGAGGTCAGAAAACCCTAATTTTTAGGCTTAAATAGGCCTTGGGGGCCACTTCCAATTCATTTTCACATTCAACCTTTAGAATTTCTATGATTTTGAGCTTTGACCCTCTAGAGAAATGGTGCAACGACAACTTCCCATGCATATTTTCAACAAAGTACAGACACACCAAAGACTTCTCATCATTGGACCACCGATGAGTCGACTTGACCCCAGCCTTTTTTTAATTTTTGTGCTCATTTAATGCATCAGGAAACTAGGTCTTTCGGAGTGATGCTATATCGCACCGCTGCAAGTTTCAAATAGTGTCGCTCGGCATCAAACTACACTACCATCGTGAGTAGTGATTTCGTGGTGCAGTTTGGAGTTTGGGTTCAAATTCCAAACTTGGCTGCCTTCGCAAAGTGCACCACCGCGGTGCACTTTGAAACTAGGGTTTTCACTTAAACCAACCTGCCATCCCAAACTATAATGTCACGGTGTGATTTGGGACTTTGAAGACTCTAGCAGCACAGTTTGAAGTTTGCAAACTACACCGCCTTCATAGGCACTAACATTGGAGTTACTTAGGAATGCTAGGACAAGCCCTGATCAATATTTTTTTTGATGAATTTTAACACAATGACTTTCTTGATGTAGGAGGAGGTGAGGGAGATCTACTCATGCTAGCACAAGTCCCAAGAGATTTTTGGCCTTTTGGGTGAGCTGACCAAGTGATAGTAGGAGTTCCTAGGAGAGATGGGACTTTGGTATATCTCCTATGTACCGCCCATTTGGACACACTTGGGCATGATGATGACACTTGCTGAGAGACGGCACAATGAGACTTCCTCATTCCACCTTCCGACGAGTGAGACCAAAGTCATGCTAGAGGAAGTGTGGTGGATCCTGAGATTGCCTATCCACAGTTAGTGGGTTATTTATGATATGGATGCTAGGAGGGAGGCCTATTATGCCATCATGGACATTGATCAGATTGTATTTTGTGAGGGCTAGATCGAGCTAGAGCACCACAGGCCTATTGTATCACCTTACTGCTTAGTTATTGCAGCCATTATTTTAGGTCTCATCGCACCAAATTGGCAAGGCCATTATTTCAATCCTAGATGGGGGCTCATTTGGGAGCACATGGTTTGGCAGTAATCAACACTATTTGCATGAGGTCTAGTTCTACTAGCCTCACTTTATAGAGATCTTCATGAGTTTTCCTATCTAGATGACAGAGCACTTGGGCCGAGGGTTACACTCCTACATATCTGGGTGTGGGAGCACATCCCTATGCTTCGTCTGAGATTTGTTTCAATTCTGATGGAGCCAGATGTTCTAGTGGTCTGGAAATACAAAGGAGGTCTCTCTTTTACACATACAAGACAACCCAGGATTCCTCATTGGAGGAGGGTCCTTGACGATATGCGAGTGTTCAGATGGCGGTCGTACCTTGGGTAGCCAGCTTGGTTTGATGATGTACAATAGTTTTTCTTTGCCCACCAAGAGTGACTTATGCTGGGAAAAGAGCACATGATGATCGAGATGTACCTACCAGGCAGGGTTCAGAGAAAGTTTGGTGAGCTACAGGATAGGCCGGATGATCAGTACGTGGCTATTTTTGTGAGGATGGTGAGCCACAGCTCCTGGGGCCGTTATATACCTGCCCATGAGGTAGTTCATAGTTTCATGTAGCTGGTGGCCAGGCCATGGCAATATGACCAAGGATAGGAAGATCTAGGGACTACGAAGGCCTATAAAGATTGGTTTCGGCCATCGTTGAGGCTCACAATTTCAAGGACGTCATCTGCTCGACAAAGAGCCAAAGGTAGGGGAGTAGAATGGGGCTAGGGGGATGGAGGTGCAGATTAAGGAGGTAGAGGACCACTGCCCAATCAAGATCAAGGAGGTGGTGGGCCACCACTGGTTCACCAGGTTTGGGATCATGGGCCACAAGATCAGCCACCTAGAGATCGACAAGTTGGAGAGTAGAGACAGGATGCCCCCTAGTAGGACCAAGATCTGGGACACCAGGATAGGATCTTGATGCCACCTAGAGATGGGGATCAATATTAGCCACTAGTCCAGCCACCCTCACAGCTAGATCCGAGAGACAAGTATATTTTTTAGCTATAGGCCCAGGTACAGGCATTGAAAATTGAGAGAGATCAAGCCAGAGCAAAGCGAGACTAGGCCATTTGGCAAAGGTAGGCCGCAAAGCTACAGGAGATGGCCAAGATGGGCCAATGACAGTAGCTAGAGAGCATACTCGCCTCTTCCTCCTAGAGCATAGTATCACTTTGAGCCTATAGGGAGACCATCCAAGAGGCCGACTACTACAAATTACATTATTACCAAACTGTACCGTGGGCATCTCGAGTGCCAGATTTTTCACAAAGGACAGGGCAAAAGCTAGCAGAGGATCACGATGAGAGAGCAAGTGGTGAGGGAAATAGCCAATAGGGCTATCCATCAAAGACATGATTCTTTTTGTGCCCCTTGGGCTTATTTTTTATAGCCCCATGGGCCATTGTACTCATTGATATACACATGTTCATTGATCCAATTTTTTGTACCATGATAGTATATTATTCTAATGATATATGAGATGATGATTTTGATTTGATGATATGTGATATGTCCTATCTTTACTTTGATTCATTATCGATGGCTCTTATTTCTATATGTTGTGCAATGATTCTATCTTACGATGCCCTGATGCTTATGTGATGAATATGCTATGTGATGATGGATGCACTTCTTTTTCAGTATCTTTTCTTATGCATTTTTAATGATCTATGCAGAATGTTATGATGTGAAAATTCTTAGACTAACAAATCTATATTATGCAATGATGGATGGTATGATGTAATATGATGATGATATGTGTAAATGATGTTTATGAATGTTATGATGATATCTATGATATGATATAATGGATGCAAATGATGTATGATGTGTATGTGATAGAGTAATGCATGCTTATATGTGTTATGTGATGTTTATGCAATGTTATGATAGAATGAATGAAAATGATGGGATGGATGTAAATGATGTTTATGATATGGGATGATTATGTTATGCTATGATGAATGCAAATAATTTTTATGATATTCATGCATGTGATGATTTATTTTATGTAAATGACTAATGTAATTATTTATGAGATGCTTAGAATAACTAATCTATATTATATATGATAGAGATGCAATGCATATGGCATGATGTGATTTAATGTTTCCTATATGATATGATATGCATAATGCAATATGCTAATGGTTTTGTGGATGCAGGATGAATGCAATGATGATGATGATATGATTAATTGTCATGGTACCATGTTAGCGCAAAAAGCAAGAGATAGAAGAAACAAGAGATTCCAACAAGACTTGAGACGATGATGACGATGATTTTCTTGCTGAGGAGTTGGGATTTTCAAAGGGTCGATTACCTTATGTTTGATTACACACATAAGTATGAAGCATCAAGGTATAAAGAACTAGGATGGTGTTGTACCTAGTGTGATGGACTTTGACTCAAATAGGAGTACTCCTGTTCACATCTGGCGTATGGAACCTTATTCAGAAATATAGTTCAGATATTTGAAACATCTTAGACCAAAACATAGAAAGGAAAGCCTTCCTATGTGGTCAACAAGATACCTAAAACATCCTCCGTACATCTAAAAAAAGCATGTATGACCAAGGTTATATTACAAAAAATATCCAACAAGCACAACAGATAAAAGATAATGATCATTGCCCAATTCCTATCTCTCTAAATCCTTTTGTTCAAGATATCATTGAGAGGTCCTTGGAATGAGCACAATAAGATAAATCAAAAGACCAAGATAAAGCAAACAAACAAGCTAATGTTCTTCAATACCGCTAGCCAAGACAATATCCATTGTAGGAAGGATGCATCCTAGGACATGACAAGATCAAATGATTTGATATGGGACTGATTGCATGATAGGCCATTGATACAAAGAGTTGACTAACTTGTTTACTTGTTGACCTAGACTTGAGACTTTGACATTTCGAGTTTTCACTTTTGAACTACTAGACTTGTTTTCGACTGTTTCACCAAAGGTTGAGGATGATGATTGTTTATTATGGGTGATGCTTATTGCAGGTGAAAGTGAGATGAGACAGATGGATTTTTCAAATTTTTGGATGTTTTTGATGTTTTTTGAAATATTTTGAGGCTATTTTTGGTATTTTTGAGATTTTGCAAATGTTTTGATTTTTGATTTTTTCATCGTTTTGGGGTTTTCTGAGATTTTCACCAAGAGAGTAACCTAAGGGCCTATCCTAAGGGCCTTGGGGGATGATCAAAATATTATCCTTTCCTACATTATACACACATAGACCACATAGTTTGATTGACACTGTGTGTATGAAAAATGTATCAATCTAAATGAAATTCAAACACATATCAATAAGACATTAAATCAGGAAAAACTGAAAAAGAAAATAGAATAAGCAAACTGTGACTGGAGCTTCCCCAAAATCGTCTTATCTCTCTCTAACTCCAACGTTTTGTTGTTTCCAAGGGCTCTCAGATCAGCAAATCAATGCTCAACAAAATGAACAGCTGAAGAATGAGATTTTAAAATGCACAATATGCTAAATGCAAGGCTATGCTAAGATGAAAGTATTGCTGTGATGCTAAAAGGTTGTGATTGCATAATCTGATTGCATGTATGTTTGTGTGTTTTCGTATGTATGCGTAGGTAACCAAAGCCTGGATTTGCACTGGCATTTATAGAGTCTTTGAAAGGATTCGATTGGCTGATTTGATTAACGGCCCAAATTAAGCTTGTTCAAATGGATGGTGGAAGATTTTTGAAAGTGGAGAGGGAGATAGAAGGTTTCCCTTTTCCTTCAGTTTCCGTCATTGAGATCCGAAGGGAAATTTCCATTTCGAAGAGTGAGTTTAGAATGAGTTAGAATTAAATAAAATAAATTTATTTAATTTGTAAGTGAAGACGGATATAGAAACTCGCATAATTAAATAAATTATATTTAATTATGTTTTAGAAATGAATTTAGGGTGAGAGGAAAATATTAAATTAAATATTTAATATTTAATTTGATTATGGGATGAAGAGAATATTCCATTATTTGAATATTCAAATATTCAAACTTTAGAATGACATGATAATTAAAATAAATAATCGTATTTATTTAATTTAATTAAGAGGAATGTGGGAAATGTCAATAATTAAATAAAATTATTTATTTAATTAAGGTAGAAGAATTAGAAAATGAACAATATAAATAAATAATTAAATTTATTTATATGTAGATGACTTTAGGAGAATTAATTAAATAAATCATATTTAATTAATTAACAAGCTTAATCATAAGCATTTTTAGTCATATAAGACACATACTTGATTATTGATGAGATATGAACAAGTGGACTGCCAGTTTATTATGATGGACCCCTAGAGGATTGACCTAAGTGTCTCAGGGGATGATCAAAGATCAACCTTGCCTACGTTCAAGGCTCAAAGACCCATAGTTCAACAAGACGACTGTTTTTGACTTTTTGACTAACTTTTTGACTTATTTTGGGATTTTGATATGTTTTGAATGTTTTTTAGATTTTCTGACTTTTTGATGTTTTTGGATTTTTGGATTTTTTGATGTTTTTCGATTTTTTGACTTTTTGATGTTTTTAGATTTTTGATTTTTTGATGTTTTGATTTTTGATTTTTGATGTTTTTGATGTTTTTGGATTTTTTGATTTTCTGATGTTTTTTTATTTTTTGATTTTTTGATGTTTTTGGATTTTTTTGATTTTAGGGACTTCAAGAATATACATGAATCTGATTTGATGAGAACATGCCCCCAATGTGATGCAATAGACTAATTCGATAAAGGAAGGACAAACTGTCCTTGATAATGGGTTGAGTAGTACTAGGAGGGATCATGACACAAACATAAGACGAAGCTATGATGCAAATGTTGAACAAATGGGTGATGGATGGATGATGCAAAACAAGTCATGAAGATCCTAGTGGATGATAAGTGCTTATTTACACAAGGTGCCTGTTTGCTAGGTTTTTACCAAGGTACTTTCCCAAAGTGCCACCAAAGTGGTTTACACTAGATGATGTTTTTTCTCTTTACTTTTTTTAATCCTTTTTTTGATATTTTTGATTTTTGTATTTTTGTACTTTTTTGTTGTCACCAAAATGCCTTTTTGCCAGGTTTTCATCAGGGTGACCATTTTTTCAAGACATTTTCTAATTTTTTTAGAATTTTTGGTTCTATACCTTGAAGGATTTAGGCATAAAACTTTTAGAGATGGGAATTGTTCATGGGCTCCCACAAAGGCTTTCCTTCTGGTGTTGACAACTGGTATTCCCTTGACTTGTAATTTGTTGTGATGACAAATGGTCCCAGCCAGTTGGGTTCAAACTTTCCTTTTCCATTCGGATTAAGGACGTTCTTTTGATTCTCTTTTAGCACAAGTTCTCTAACTTGGAAGGTCCTACTCCTGATCTTCTCATTATAGCTCCTCTTGAGTTGGTTTTGATAGACCTACAAATGGTTCAATGCTTCTATACATTGCTCATCTAGTAGCTCTAGCTCATTCAGTCTTGATACTCAATATTCTTTGTCTGTGATGAGGTTCTATAGTGATATTCTTAGTGATGAGAGCTCAATATCAATGGGTAATACTGCCTCTAATCATAGACCAGGGAGAAGGGGGTTGCACCTGTTGGTGTCTGGATGCTGGTTCAATAGGCCCTGAGGGTGAGATTTAGCTGCAGATGCTAGTCATGACCCATGTCATTGACTATCTTTTTGAAGAAATTTAGAATGGTTTTATTGGTAGTTTATGCTTGGCCATTGCCTTGGGGTTAATACAAAGTGGAAAAGTGATGTTGGATTTTGAATTTGTCACATATGTCATGGACCTCATAATTTTTGAATGGTTTCCCATTATCTGAGATGATGGCTTGCGGGACACCGTAGCAGCATATTAAGTAGTTCAGGATGAATTTTGATATTTTCTTTCTAGTGATGTATTTCCTGGTGATGCCTTCCACCCACTTGGTGAAATACTCAATGGCGGTTATGATAAACTTGTGGCCATTGGATGAGGTGGGGGTTATCTTTCTAATGAGATTGAGTCTCCACTGTGAAAAGGTCCATGGTGTGATGATGGGATGAAATTCTTGAGCTGGAGCATGGATGAGGTCCCCATGTTGTTGACATTGTAGGCACCTTTTGACATAGTCATGTGCTTCTCTTTCCATTGTAGGCCAATAATATCCCATCCTCATCAATTTCTTGACCAAGGTCATTCCACTCGAGTGTGAACCACAAATACCATTATGCACCTTGGTTAAGGTGATCAATGCCTCCTCAATATTTAAATAGCATAATAGGGTTCCTTCTATGCTCCTATGGTAAAGGGTATTTCCTAGGATGACAAACCAGGATACTTTCTTGACAAAGGTTCTTTTTAGGCTTGAGGGTAAGTCAGCAAGTAGGACACCTATTCATAGGTAGGTATAAATGTCATGGTACCATGGATCACTGGGACCAATGATTTCACACAAAAATTCTAGCTTCGATACCTCGAATGTAGGAACGAGAAGCTACTCTACCAAGAATTCATGTTTCAGGATGTTGTGAGGGATATCCAGTAGGGATCCAATCATTTCCATTGTGTATGTTGCTCTATTGTTTGCTTCGGGAATCTACTCAGATGTGATATTGATGAATGATTCTTTGAGGCTCTCTACCAACTTTTTGTATGGAGTCAATTTATCATCCTTTGTTTGGTATTTGTCATTCACTTGATTTATTATTAGCTAGGAGTCTCCATATACTTTGAGGGCCATGATGTGCCACTGTACTTCTATTTTGAGACCTATGGTTAATGTCTCATACTCTGCAATGTTATTAGTGCAAGGGAATGCTAATTTGTAGGATCTAGGCATATAGTCCCCCTGTGGGGTGATGAATAAGACACCAACTCCAAATCTATGTTGCATGTAGGAACCATCAAAGTAGAGTTTCCAGTGGTTGGCTATGTTGAGATTGAAGATGGATTCATCAAAAAACTTTGATATGAGTGGATTCTCTAAATACATGAGTGCTTCTGCAAGCTAATATGCAATCATGTAGCCTTTGATTGCTTTTTGTTCCATGTATTTGATGTCGTATTCAGATAGAATCATGAACTACTTGGTCATCCTTCCTGTGAGCATTTCCTTTGATAATAGGTACTTGAGGGGGTCGATTTTGGCAATGAGTTTGATTTTGTGCCAACATGTAGTGTATGAATTTCTATGAAGAAAACACTAATGCTAGACATGGTTTTTCGATGAATGAGTAGTTTAACTCATGCCCGAACATTGTGCGGATGATGTAACAGATGGCCCTCTCTATCCCATTTTCATTGTCCTGAGCTAGAAGAGCACTGAGGGTTAGTATTGTTGTTGACACAAAGAGGATTAGGGGATTTCTTGGGGTCGGTGGCATGAATATTGGTGGTGTGAGCAGATATTCTTTGATTTTGTTGAAGGCTTCCTCACACTTTTCATCCCATTTTTATGCTACTCCCTTGTGAAGTAGGTGAGAATATGGGTTTTGTTTATCTTCCAATTGTGTTATAAATCTGTGGATGGACTAAACCCTACCTTGGAGGCCTCTCAATTGTTTCAATTTTTTGGATGCCTCCATCTCAAGGATTGCTTTTACCTCTGTAGGATCTACTTCAATACCTCTCATTGACACTATGTATCCCAATAGCTTTCCTGATTGTATGTTGAAGATGCACTTCTTTGGATTTAAACAGACCTTGTATTCCTTCAACTTGTCAAAAATAACACTCAAGGTTGCTATTTGATCTCTCCTCTTTTTGGATTTTGTTAGCATGCCATTGACGCAATCTTCAAAAATTTTATGGATCATCTCATGAAAGATTAACATCATGGCTCTTTGGTAGGTAGCTCTAGTGTTCTTTAGGCCAAATGGCATCATGTTCCAGTAGTAGGTCCCCCATGGACAAGTGAAGGTTGTTTTGTGTTGGTCTTCTTTGGAAATCATTATTTGGTTGTACCTAGAGAAACCGTCCATTAGAGAAAGCATTTCATTTCCTATTGTCATTTCCACTATAATGTCAATGTTAGGCAATGGGAAATCATCTTTCAAACATGCTTTGTTTAGGTCTCTAAAATCCATGTAGATTCAAATGCCCCCATCGGGCTTTGAAACAAGAACCAGATTCGACACCCACTCTAGATAGTCTATTGGCCATATGAATCCTACATCAAGTAGTTTCTTCAATTCAATTTTGACCAATAGGGAAATTTGAGGATGCATCTTTCTCAATTTTTGTCTGATTGGTTTTTCCTCAAAGTAGACTACTAGATGATGGACTACAATCTTTGGATCGAGCCTGGGCATGTTTGCATAGCTCCATGCAAAATTAACTTCTCTCTCTTAAGAAGGCTACTAGGAGCTCTTGTTCTTCTGATAGTAATGATTCTGCATAAATTGCGATGTGTGTCTCCTCTATTCCCAAGTTGACCAGATTGCATTTTTCGGCTAGGACTGTTGATTTTTCCTAGTGGAGAGCTCTAAGAGGAAGATTGAATCCCCCATCCTCGGGTGCCTCAAAAAGTTTTTCACCTTTGGATGCATCCTTTCTTTTTACTTTTTTCTAGTCAAAGAGTGCCACAATGTGGTTTTCACTCAAAGACTTTGAGATTATTCTTAATTTTTCACTTTTGCGACTGAGGGATTAAATCATTTCCCCATAGTATGCATGTGTGTCCAACTCAATGATGAATCCCACTTTATGATCCCCACATGAAATATTATCCCACAATCCCATGAATTTTGAGAGTGCCTCATCATTTTCAGATGTTTCTAGAATTGGTGGTCTTCATTGGTCATAATCGATGAGTTGTGGGTAGACTAGGCAGATTTCATGGTCTTGATGGTCATTTGTCTCAAATGATACAATACTAATCATGAGGAGGGATGTATCTTCAAAAATCATGGGTAAATTGGTTATGGGGTTTTCCTCATTACCTACTTCTATGACCTGATCTATGGATATGGATGTTTGACGAGTGGGTGTTGATTGCTGAGGAGGATTTTTGACATTCCTAACCAAGGCACCTCTGCCAAGTAATGGAGGGGTACATCTAAGGCGGGTATTTTTCATTCACGTCTCAGGAATAATGGATATTAGAAGCCCATTGTCTTTTTGTCTGAGCTTTTTGTTTCTATCATAACCCATGGCGAGCATCATTTGTAAGCCTTTACTACTATCATCCATAGGTAGGTTGACTATTGGTCTATTGTCTTGGTATAGAAGATGTGATGGGTCCTCTTCTATCACTTCTTGACCTAGGTCCCCCCAACTTCTGAAGCTAGATGAACCAGCTGTGAAGGTTTGGGATGATGTTCCTGCTCATTGAGGTTGTCCATGAGATCTAGGAGATTGTGGTAACTCTCCTACCATGAAGGCGCTTTTCTTCATTTTATAATTCCCAGATCCATTATCTTGGATAATGAATTTGATTTCGGATGTATCACAGATGGAGGGTGTCTTTGTCTTAGAAGTAGAAACTAATGTAGCTAGGTCTACATATGAGGTGGTGGGGCCTTCATCATTTTTTGGAACTTGGGGAATCTTGTAATATTTGGCCTCTAGGCTTTTGCAATAGGCAAAGGGTTCAGGATCACCATGGATGGTAACCTCTTGATTTTCATAAGGGAATTTGACGCATTGGTGGAAGGTCGATGCTGCCGCTTGCATCCCATGGATACACGGACACCTTGAGAGAATGTTATATGGAAAATCAAGGTCTACGACCTGGCATGTGGTATCCATTATGGCAGGTCCTACTTAAACAAGAATTTGCATAGTTCCTAGAGACAAATTTTTCTAATCATCATAGGCTCTGATGGTGATACCCTTACCTTTTTTGATGGAATCTTTAGATAATCCCAGATTTTTATCAACTTTAGAGAACATATGTTAAGGCCTATGCCCCCATCCACCAAGACCCTCTTGACTTTATTTCTGTGAACCAGGACTTCTAGATGGAGAGCATGATTGTGAGACGGTTGAGTAGGGAAGTTTTGATCAAAGAATGTGAGGAGGCTTGGAGTGGTGATATTTTTGACCATAGCTTGGAATTGATCTGTATCTAGATCTGAGGAGATGGTGGATGAGGCTAATGATTCTTCTAGAATTTTTCTGTGGGAAGGTGATATCTTCAACAACTCCATGATGGAGATATGAGTAGGAGTTCCCTTTAGTTGGTCAGGGACATTATAGCCATGCAGGATGGATCTTGGATTTGAAGCAGCTACCCTAGGTGGTTGTGAGGGTCCAATGATGGTGACCTTGCCACTACATTTGGTGACTCCACAATCCGGGCTGGCTCCCTTAATGTTAGTGACGGGTACATACTCATCAAGTGTTGCCACAACATGCTCATACATGTGGTTCACATCCTTGTATTTTCCTTTTCCTTTATCATTGTTTCCCTTGTTGTGATCAGACATCATATTTGTGTATATCTTTAGGTTTTGGTTTCCTATTGGTTGCTCCACATTTATGATTTTTTGATCAATGAGGTCCTAGATTAGGATTTTTAACCTCATACAACTATTAGTGGTGTTCCCTTTGATTTTGTGAAAGTCACAGAGCTGGTTTTCATTGTACCAGGGTGGTTTCACTTTTGGTTCCTGGTAATTTTCATAGGTGGGAGCCTTGATGAGGTTTTTGTTTATCAATTTCTTCATGACAACCTTGAGTGGTTCTCCAAGGGCAGTGTACTTCTTCTTGGGAGGATTTTTGTTTCATGAGGGTGGTCCCCCTTGATTATTTAGGTTATTAACTTGATTTTTGGTTGGTTGGTGTTGTGATATCATGTATGTTTGGGTGTTGTTCCAATCATTATTTTTTAATTGTTGGTAGGTTTGGGTGTTTTTCCCTGGGGCGCTGATTACGACCTTGGCATCAACCATACCATCATTTGTGACATTTTTGTTTCTCACCCATGTGTGAGGTTTGTCATTGTAGTTTTTTGGATGGGTGATTGTTTTGTTGTTCTTGATAGGTGGGTGTTCCTCCTTATGCAATAAGGGCTCATTCAATGTTAAGTGCCTTTGAGATCAATTGATCATAGGTGGTAATACCTTGCACTTTGAGGTGAAATGCAAATTTTCCTTCCAAATTGGAGATGATTGTGTAGACTTTTTGTTCTTCTGGCATGGCCCATTTGCTCCTGTTGGCTTTGGATCACCATCATTATATGAAGGAGGCAAATTATTCGATCTTTCCTTGTTTAAGAGTTGATAGTTCCTTGAGACTGACATCCATATTGATATTAAATGCACATTTTTTTATGATTGCATCCAAAATCTCTTGGAACTTCTTGATGCCAGGAGGAAGGTGAGAGAACCACTCCATGGCATGGCCAGCCAAACTTCTAGGAAATAGCCGCATCAAATAAGTATCGTCATATGTGACTTCCAAGCATTGAACCTGGAATTCCCTAATGTGATCTTCAAGGTTTCCCGTCCCACGATATTTATCAAATTTGGGGATCTAAAATCCCTTTGGGAAT
The DNA here is from genome assembly GCA_007258455.2 of Sequoia sempervirens. Classification (NCBI taxonomy): domain Eukaryota; kingdom Viridiplantae; phylum Streptophyta; class Pinopsida; order Cupressales; family Cupressaceae; genus Sequoia; species Sequoia sempervirens. The sequence goes on along the minus strand of VDFB02065152.1, from coordinate 74,098 downwards.
GGTTTCATTACAAGGCTCCTGTCAAATGGATAGGGACACAAGTTGTTGGGTGTTTATATGGTTCTTCCTGACTGAAGATCAAGTACTTGTTGTGAGAGTAACTCAATTTGTGTTGCTACATCATTTTGTGGATCAGGGGTGGAATGAAAGTGTTATGTGATAGTTCACTCGTTGGAGGGATGGGTGGATTGGTTGGTGTGTTGATGGATGGTTTTTACACATTCTATTGTGCCAAGTATTCTTGCATGTGTTGTTGTATCAACAATGGTTGTTGTTGATCTTGTTGTTGTTGTGCTAATAGTGCTTGTTGTTGAGCTTGTTGTTATTGGTGCACCAATAATGCTTGTTGTTGGGCTTCTAGTTGGGTTGTTTCTTGCTGCTCTTGGTATTGTTTCAACACTTGTTGTCATGCTTGTTGTTGATTTACTTGTTATTGTGTGAGATATTGAGCTTACGCTTGTGCATGCACCTGTTGAGCTTGGTACTAGGTTCGAGCTTGTTCTTGTGCTTGTGCTTGGGCTTGTGCTTGTGCTTGGGAAGCTTGCTATTGTTGTAATAGGGCTTGGGCTTGATTATAATTTTGTGCTTTCTCTGCTTGTTGTGCTTGTTTTGTGGCTAGATCGACTTGTTCTACTTGAGCAGCTTGTGTTGCTTGAGCAGCTTGTGCTACTTGAGCAGCTTGCACTGCTTGAGTGGCATGCACTGCTTGAGTGACTTGTTGTGCTGATTGTTGGTTTTGGATTTGTTGAAGTTCCTTTTGATAGGTAGCTTGTTGAGTGGCTTATAATGCAATGCTATATTGTCTTGATACATTTGTGTTTGGTGGTGGAGGTGGTGGTGATGGATTTGGTATAGTGTTTGTTGTTGTGGTGAAAGGTATCGTAGTATTGATAATTAGGATTTGGGTGGTGGATGGTGTGATTGATATGCTTTATCCTTGAGAGACCATATTTTGGGATGTTTGGGGGATGGTTGATGATGTGATGGTGGTGGCTTGCATTATTAGGATGGTTTCCATCTATTGTTGTGATGTTGATGACAAGATGGAAGGATTCTGTATGAAATTTTGATTAATGATCAGAGGGTTGATTTGATTTTGTTGATTGATATTTGGTAAAGGGGGAATCCCTAAACCTAGATGTGATGTGGATATTGATGGCAAGGGGGGGAGTGATGGAAATGTGAGTGGCATACTCTCTTGGGGGAATGATGAAGATGTAGTGTCAAAGATTCCCCTTGGTCTAAATATGTTTCCCTCTCCTTGCGAGGTGATGGGGAGAGGTGTTGTACGAAATGATGATGATGGGTCATTAGGATTGTGAAAGGTAAGGGGGACATATGGGTGTGATGGATTTTGTGGGATGGATTGCCCCAAGATGGTATTTGTGTCCAACTCTTGGTTATTCACAAGGGGGTGTGTTTCTAAAGCATTGAGAAATGTACTCCCTTTGTTAATGATGGGTTGAGTTGGAGCAATGGATGATGTAATTTTGGGGATGGGTTGAGTGATGCTTTGGAATGGAGGTGTAGATGAGATTGGGGGCATGGATGAAATTGGAGGCATGACCCCAAAAGGTGTTTCCATAATGGTACTCACATCAAAATCAGAAGGGAGTTTAGCCCCTTGCTTTTCTAATTCAAGCATGTAGAGTGAGGGATTGAGTCTCATCATGATGTTGATGATTCTATGATTGTCTAGATTTTGAACCATCTCAATGATCTCATCTTGTGTCATTCCAAAGGTAGTGATATCCTCTACTTGACTTTCCTCTTGAGGATTTTGTGATGATGAAGTAAAGTTAGCTAGAGGTTCACTTGATCCAATGAGATTCATCTCGGAATTTCTTTGGCTTAGGTCACTTGAAGTGGATGTTTCTTTGTTGGCTTTCATTTTCCTCTTGTGTTGAGATCTACTTTGCACCATAAAATAGGGATCAATTTTTTAAGAATGTAAGAGATGAATCTATAATTCTTTGGATTGATCTAACTTTAGGTACAAAAGAGAAAATTTAGGATGTTTTAAGGATCAAAAGGATGATGGTGAAATGAAGGATGGATGATATGGATGATTAGAACTCTTGAGAAATATTTGAAGGAGATGTTTAAACTTTAGGACTTTGGATTTTGATTTGGGATTTAGATTTGATTTGATTTGGATTGGATTATGAACTCATAAACTCTAAGAGGTTAGATGTTTGTCCTAGAGTGAATTTTTCCTCAAGATGCTAATTTGATTAAGTGTGAGAAGAATGATGCATCTAAACACACCTAACTAAATAGGATGATTTTTTATTTTGATTTTGATTTTTGGATTATGAAATCCTAAACCCCAAGATGTTGGATGTTATCAAGGGATAAATTTGTCCACAAGGTTTGATAATTTGACTAAATGTGTGGAGAAGGATGGATCTACACATATCTAATCAAACAAGATGATTTTTAATTGGTTTCAAATGATTTTCCCAAAGTTTAACATGAAGGATTTTTCCAAGATTTTCAAGAGTTGATGATGAGATGATTTTGGTTTGATGTTCAAAGATGGATGAAGGTTTGATTTTGATCCTATTTTTACCTAAAAAGAAACTTGCTTACTAGACCTCGGTTTTGAAGAACATGCTTTACTATAGACAAGGTGTTCAAATTCCTGAAAAAGATTTGGATTTTTTTGACAAAAGAACTCATACAAAATTGGGTTGTTTCTTGAAGCTCTTCTGTAAAAGTTAAAAAGCAATCTTCACCTGAATTTGTATAGTGTTGAAAGACGCTTTTTGTGATCTTTTGGACTAAGAGCTTTTACCTTTGGTTTCTTGATCTTGATCTTGCGTGAAATCATTTGAGACACATATGTGGGATTCAATTGTTCTTAGTATTTTGCTTAATGATTTCTTTTTTACCACAAACACTTCTTGATTAGGTTTTGAAACTAGATGTCTAATGTTTTAATTTCTTCTCATCCCACAAAGTGTATTATGTGGAAATTGAGGAAATCAAAGCAAGAGTTACCTAATGTTTACTTTGGTAGGAGCAAATTGAGATGAAATTCAAATGCCTAGAAAACTCTAAGGATATGAATCCCAAGGGAAAGTAAGGGCATGTGAATTGGTTCAAGGATATTTTATTCTCCTAAAAGGTTTGAGATCTGATGCCCATGTTAAATGTTTTTTTTCCAATGTTTTCGATCAAGCAATGTGTTTTGATTTAAAGAACAATCACAACCCTATGGATATTTGAGACAATATTTGTTGAGTCCCCACTTGGAAAAGTCCAGGTATGTTTACTTCCAGTGGATGGTAAAATGCTTGACCCCACTGGCTCCCCTCCATGGCTCAACACTTCTTTCAGGGTAGCCAAGCATTAGTACCCACAAATCTCCCATGGCATACCTTCCATCTCTGCTAAAAGTCGTAAAAGTGTGGAGTGACTTTAGAACGACCATTCTTGCACCAAAAAATAGATAGGGATTTTGGCCTTTCTACACAAGGGTTTTAATGTAGGAATTCCATTTGTGGGGGACCATCCATGTGGCAAGAGACCATTGTTTCCCTTCTCATTAGAATAACCCTCATGATATTGGCCTTTGTTCGAATATCCACACTTATATCCCAGGTGGAAGTCACTTGGCTTTAGCATGTTCCCATTTGGCTCGTTCCTTTGGGTGAGTACTTTTTCCCACAAGGCAGGCCCTCTAAGATAAAAAAAAGCAAGCAAGCTATATTCGTAACTCAATCAATTTTTGTTGCAATACAAAGAGAGAGAATGTATGCAATACGCTCCACTCACACTCACAAGAATTGTTCAATTTTAATTTTCAAATTGAAGTGTGTGGGTAATTATTTACGCAACTTAAAATCACCAAAAGGCCTTTTGATTATCAAGATCGTTGTGAGGCATGAGAGAAGTGCATACGTCCTCTTAATGATATTACTTTGAGTAAATGATTACAAAGCAAAGAAGAACTTGTTCATTTTAAGTCCACAAAGCAATGATTTGATTCGTTTTAGTACACCAAAATGAAATATGGAATTTTCCTTATTCAATTGTTAATCCTCAAACCAAATTTAGTGAGTTTGTCCTAATGTTCTTTTTAAACCCCTTTGTAGCAAAAAATTGAAATTTTCTTTTTAGAGCCCAAAAGAAATTTTGTAGGTCCTAAGCTTGTGAGAGATAAATTTTTTTTAAGAGAAATTGTGAATTCTCTAAGAGTGTTAAACAAACACTAAAGTGTTAAAAAACACTTGGTATTATGAGAAAGTGATGTCATCGTGCCTCTTTACTCCTTCACCTTTGATCAAGCCAACCTATAAGAAAACCAGTTAGATCTACAAAATAGAAGTCAGGAAAGTAAGTGATAACCTAAACGATCAGAATTGAAAAAGGCACATGTAAAAAAAAAATTGAATTCCACTTTTTGCTTCCCTTCAACGATGGAGTTTGCACAAGCGGTGCAATTTGAAGCTCTCCAGTGGTGCTATATAGCACCACTTGTTAGTTAGTGTCACTTTGCAGTAGGGACAAAGAGTGTGATTGTGTTGCCCTTTTGGTTAGTAGTGGAGTTTAGAATTTGAAATTTCCAGTGGGCGAGAATAGATCCAGTGGTGTTATTTGGAAATTTGAATCTCAAGTAGGAAAGACAAAAAATTGTTGTTTGGAGTTTAAAGCGGTGCTATATGGCAACGTTGGGATGCCAGTGGTTCTATATTGCAACGCTGGTCTGCTAGCGGTGCACTTTCCTATTGACACAAAAAAAAAAAAAAGCATAGAATTTTGATGAAAAAATGTGATTTAAACTTTTGGTTGCTCCTCCCTCTAGCGTCAAAAATGTAGAACCAAGATCCTAATACCTACAAGAGACAACAAACAAATACATTAGAGGATTCAAATGAAAGTTAAGATCATTGTTCCCCATAAAATCCATTTAACCATGTTCAAAATAGGAATGAAAACAAGAATAGAATGAAAAAGAAATGAAATAGATTAAATCCTATTAAGAACATGAAAACTCTTGATCTTATGGGGGAGTTGGTGCCAATTTGATGTGTAAATTGGCCCTTTCCCAACTCTTGTGAAAGATCTTGATGATTTTATGATGATTGATCCACTTTGTTGAAGATTCAAGTGTGCTCCAAGATGAAAAACCTGCATAACCTAGCTAAGACTCAATGAAATGGATGAGAATTGCAATGCTTGAGTATGGATTTGAGTATAGTAAGTTTTCTCAAATTGTGGATGATCAAATGAGGAAAGAATCCTCTTATTTATAGAAATACAAGATGGAGAAATGCCAAAATGAAGCAATGTGGGACTAACTTTCAAGCAATGGCCAAGTGCCACTTGTCAAGATGAGAATGGATGAGGGATGTGCACATTTTGATGAATGTGCCCATAAGTGCATTTAGGTAGATTTTGAAAATAATGAAATGACATGTAAGAGGGAAAAAGAAATGTCTTAAATGCCACTTGGCTCAATGCAAGGATGAAATAAATGTCTTGCTGGAAGGACAAAGTCCACTTGGAAAGATTTCAAATTTGAAGGAATATTCCTCTTTTATGCCATGTTGAGAGAAAATAGAGATTTAATAAATGAATTAAATCTATTTTCATGTGCAAGTGGCAAAAGCTAGAGGATGGGACATGGATTATGATTAAATTAATCAAGGGTTAATTAATTTAATGAGGGATTAGATGATGTGACAAATTTGAATTAGATTTATGGGTTGATTTAAATCAAAGATGAGAGGAATGGGATTTTAGAGATAGTTAAATAAATATTTTGATTTATTTAGCGAAAGGGGATGATGGTGTTAGATTAAATTAAACAAGGTTTTAATTAATTTAATTTAATGAGATGACTTTAGGAATTAATTAAATAAAAATTGATTTGTTTAATTAAATAAAGGAGCTAAGGTTAATAAGATCAGATTGATTGATTTAATTAACGAGAGAGAATGATTTAATCAAATAAATGATTTATTTAATTAAGAGAGGAAAATTGATGAATTTAATCAAATAAGGGTATTTGATTAAATGGTTAGACTAAGGGATGATTAAGGATGAAATTGTGTTAGTAGTCGGGATCAAGCGTGTAATGCCAATCAGTACATATTACATGTTTACAAGAGTTACTGATAATTGGAAGGGTAGAATGGACAAACATAGAACCAATAGCTCATCAAATTAGGAATTTCATGACAAATTTTGGTGGTTCGGATGCTGAAGAAATTGCTCTTGCAACATTCTATAGAACATTTCAAATGAGAATGAATAAAAGAATAAAAATTCTAGAAAATATGGTTGAAAAATACTCTGGAAATATTAATTTCCTAGTCTCTACAGATTTATGTTATATGAAAGCAGTTGAATCCAGACTTGTGTATATTTTTGAATTAGATTATAAAGTAATTGAGGAAAAAATTGATCATTATGCAAAAGTGCTTATAGAGAGACCCAAGAACCCTAATATGATAGATCCAAAAGAAATTTCTATGTCTGAAGCCTCCGACAATGCAATAGGAACCAAAAAGAAGAGAAATGGTGTTATTATCAAGGAAGAAATCACATAACCAAAAGTAAGTGAATTGGAGAGAGCTCAACATGTGCATGAAAGTGAAAATATTTGAGAAGCATTAAAAGAGTTATAGAAAGTGTTCCTTGGTACCAACTTCAATTCATCTATATCAATTGTGAAAAATCTTAGGAGTACAATCAACTCTCTGAAAGTATACATCTTTGGATTGGAAGTACAGATAAGAAATAGGTCTACAGAAGAAAATCTAGAAGTCATCAAGAATAAATGTGAACATGCACATCACAAAGTTGTGAAGGAATTGAAGAAAGTTTAGGATTGTGAGAAAGAAGCTCAGGATCTACTATCTTTCTGCTTGAATTGGTCCAATAGGATATTAAATGCAATAGAAGAAATTAGAAAGAATGAAATTTGATTGAGTAATCAAGAAGATGTGTATAGCTTGGTAGAAATAAGGGAGAATTAGAGATGGTCCTACATTGTGCAACTTCAGGAAAAAATATTTTCCCTACAAAATCAAAGAAAAAAAAGTGATTAAGGAGTTTGTGGCACTCAGAGATTTGGTAAAACTTAGGCATATTCCTATATCCATTACCCTTGACAGTGCTAGTAATCCATCAAAAATAAATCTCAGTCCCAACATTATGGGAGAAGGTATAAATTCTTTGACTAAGTTTGAACTACTCTACAAGACTCTTGCAAGTGCAAAACGATTGTGGGAAGAAGGAAAATCTACATGGAAGGACACCTTGAAGAACCTCAAAGGATCTTCTTGTTTAGGTTAATATGTTTTTATCATGTTTGGTTGATTTTTGATGCATATACATATTCAAGGAAATATACCAAACCCCTTCATGACCTTTTCCATTGATGTCAAAGGGGGGGAGAGAGAGAGATAGATAGAGGAATTTTTTTTTCAAGAACAATTTTGTAAGGAGGAGTATTAACCTTGAAAGGGGGAGTATTTAGTTGTTTTATATTGGGATAAAAATGTTTTTGATATGCATGTTTCCATCAATGCCAAAGGGGAAGATTGTTGGAAATATGGAGCCTAGAAACATGAGAATGAAGTGTATATAAGTTGATTTGGTTGTTTCAGTGTTGTCATTGATGTCAACATTGTGGCAAAATTGCGTGAAGCATATTTGGTATACCATAAGATGATCTATTCCAGAAGTGTTATTTACTAATGATCTAGTGCATTGGTTTGTAAGACTAGAATTCACCTGCAAGAAGAGATATGACTCTACTATCTTAATCTCAATATTATGACTCACTTAGATAGCTATATCTAGGATCTTGAGAAGTTTTTTGTTGAGTAAAAAAAGTTATCAATGAAAAAGTTTAACTCTATACACTACAGTTGTTTCTTTGTTCAATATACTAGTGTCGAAGATTCCACATTTTCTTAAGAAGAACATTCCGATGTTGTGGTTCTAATGGTAATCTCTCTAATGTTAATGTGAGGAGAAACTGAAGTAATATCGGATTTGGAAGGTGTTTACCTTTGAGAAGTGTGTGTTGGTTTAAATTTTTTCATGATTAGGTCCCATTCTTGGCCAATCTAATATATGACATGTATTAAGAAGATTAATCATACATTGCAGATGTTAGTTAGATCGCTTATAGATCTACACTAACTTGATATGATGCACCACATGGATGAAAATGTTTTAAATCTTATATGGTGCCGACAAGAGTTATTTTGATTGGTTTGCCTACATCTAATTAGGTTGACCTAATTGATGTATGAAATATACTTGTATATATATAAGACTCTTTGGAGTTGGAGTGAAAGGAAGTAAGATTCTGGAGAAAGATGTGTACAATGTGAAGAATGTTGAGAATTTGCGATCTTAAATTATTTATCATATGTGAGCAATATACTAACAGAGAAGTCAAGAATCAGAGAAAAAATGGTATGTGACTGCTATGTAGAGTAGTACTTCACATTCAAATCCTCATTGGAACTAAACTCAACACATAGAAGGTGCATTACATTAGTTCATATTTGTGGTAGAGAGCCATATCTTTTTGTATATTGGTGATTAGCCATTCTATCTTGTATGTTGGTTGTGATCCTTTTAAGGAAAGTGAGTCCTGGTAGTGCACCTTGTAGTATACTATATCCAGATATAATATATTGTGAGCTAATCCTCACCCTGGTTTTTCCCATTTTGGGTTTTCCATGTAAAAATTTGGTGTTGATATGTTTTGTGGTGTCATGTTCATTTCATTGTCTTCACTCTTGTTTGCAATCATATGTGCTTTAATAATTGGGTGGTTTATATCTGAATGGTTTAATAGAATACCTATTCACCCCCCCTCTTAGTATTCTAGATAATCAACATCTTGACACATATTTGACTAATTTAGTTAGAGTCTGAGAATGAGTTCATACTCTCACTAAACTGGGGACTAAATGTAGTGTAGGAAATTGTATACCCTTTACAATTTTATTTTTTTTAAAGAGGAGTAAATTATTTTGACCTGGAGCTATGAACTAGTGAGGTCACAAATGAGGGACCTCATCCCCAATATAAATTCTCAACAACTACACCCCAATGGGTTTGAACCTTGATGCAAGAATAACAACACAATAATTCAACCATCACACCATGCCACTATTGGCACCCTTTACAATTTCACACTATGTTTGGGTCCCTTAATTAATTGGACTTAATTAAGATCCTAATTATCCAAAATTATGTATTTCAAAGCCTTATTTATCTCGTTTTCCAAAAGGGAAACTAGCATTTAATTAATGCAATTAATATTTTAACCACAATGGAGAATGAGTGTCATGGATTTTTAGGCCAAGACCCATTCACCAAGGGCAAATGGGTCCCCTCTAAGTTGTAGCACCCATTTTTTAATATGTTTTTGGCAGTATTTTAATGATTCAAATTTCATATGCAATTGTTGGCTTTTGGAATCTAGTTTTTGGGAAATTAGATAAACACCTATAAATACATAATCTTTTTATCAATTCAAATCTAAGAATTATAACACACTTTTTGGAGACTTTACATTAGAAAATATTATTTTCCAGAGCATTCAAGAGCAAATATATTAGTCATTTATTTCAGCAATCAGGATCCTATCATCATGTTCAAGCTTATGCATGTGTTCATATCATCTTATGAAGGCTAATATGCATTGTTGATCCTCAAAGCATCCAAGCATTCAAGAATCCAACAAATCAAGAAAAGAAAGATTAAAGTCCTTAGAGTAATGTGTTTGACTTTAGTCCTCTAAGGGAAGCTATTGAAGGTTTGGTAAGTTTTAGCAAGCAAATGTTAATTCATCATTTCCTTATCTATTGTCATTATCTTTCTATCAATGTTTAATTACCAAACATGGGGTTTGACTATGGAAAAGCCCCATTCAAATAAAACAATTTTTCCCTCTTTGTATGTGCAGATTACAGGTTGAAGAAGGATTGAAGATCTTAAAGAGTAATTTTACAATCTTGTATTTATTGCATTCATTGTTGTCAAGTCATAGAAACTCAGATTCAAAAATTATTTCTAGTCGTCTGACAATGGAACCTGTACAAAAAAAAAGCTAAGATCCTACCTCAAAGGACTACAAAAATAATTTTCAAGGCCCCTAACTAGGACCCATTCGCCTTAGGGTGAACCTATCCTTCAACAGATCTCAGATCTTACTTTTGGTGACTAGTACATGTGTCCAAACCCTTCTCAGATCCGCTTGCAAATCATGGCTTGAGTATATGTACTTTCGGGAATTTGTATTTCATGTTTTAAGTCTTATAGTTCATGTAGTTTAGACATTGCATATCATTTCAATTTTTTTTAGATATATCCATTATCCTACTACCCCAAAGGAACTGAGATCCAAGTTTGATTAACTCACCTTTCAGGTTGAAAGCCAATCTCTACTCCTTGTAATTTCTTTCCTAATGAAATTCCCATAGGGAAATATTCCTATTGTGGATCTTTAAAGTCCTATTTAGGAACCCCTTTCCCCAACATTTTAATATATATTTTTAAAAGTATTCACATTTACATTACAAGTTTATTTCAAACTCAAATTTCTAATTTGTAGTCATATATATAGGTTGTACACAAGAAAATAACTTGATCTAGATGATATTTTCTAGAAAGGATGGAAAAAATGAACCATATCGAATGAAAATTGAATGGAGTTGCATAGATTTATAATAAGGGAATGATGGTAAAATCTATGATTTTTTTAAAAATTAATCAAAGGGTGAGTGTAGGATCATGGGGGTTCATAAAGTGGTGATATGACAAAAAAAGGCATTTTTATCCAAATTTGATGAAACAAAAAGGGTTTATTGAGAAAATTGCCAGCTTTCCACCAATATAAGAGATGCCTTATTTTGAATTTAATAGATAATTATTATTGATTTTCTACATGCATTATGACTAAATACCTAATCAATGGGTTGATTGAAAAGATCTATAATTTTCAAATGATTCACATTTTTTAAATAAAAAATATGCAACACATTCTATTATTCCCATAATATAGGATAAAAAAGATTAATTGAATTTCATAAATTTTTGACCAAGTTATGGTGATCAGACAAACAAGTTTTTAATATTTTAAAAAGTTCTAATAAAAAATTCATAACTAATTATTTACTTGGAAAAAAATTACAAAACAAATGTGGCACATCCAAACATGTGTCCACTACTTATATTGAAAGTTTAAAAAATATATTATTTTTTGCTTGTACTTGTTGGCCAAACATACACCTGCTATTTATTTATTTTCCTAAAAATATAGTACAACATTGAAATTTCAAGTTCTAACCAAATAGATGTACTTCTTTCCAAAAAGGACTGGTATCTTAGAAACTACAATCAAATTTCTACAAATTATGTTCTTACATATTTGTAAAATTATGTTAATAACCTATTCAAATTTTTATGTCAAGTTGTCTAACTATATTCTTCTAAATTTCCATTGCCACTTAAGGGCATAGTTTGGACACCCATGATCTTGCACTGACCCCAAAATGGCAATAAAATATGATCCAAGAAATATTTGATCTACTACAATGAATTTAGTTTGGCCATAGAATATTCCTCTGCCAAATACATGTTCTTAAGACACCTAAACATGGATTTTGGGTGTTCCTAGGTTGGTGTAGGGCCAAATTTGACAATAAATGAAACCCAAACTATTATCTATTGAATATAGTTGAAACCATTTGGATATGTGTGCAAAAATAGATAGTGAAAACTTATTTGATGTTATTTGTTAGTACCTTTCTAGCATGGCATGACCTTTTTTGGCTACCACATGGATTTATCAGCGATTATGGTGATTATGCAAGAATCTAACAAAAAATATATGATTATTTGAACTTTAGGAATAAGATATAACCAATACCTCATCACTATTTGGGGTGTCATGGATTTGGGATTGATGCATGAGCATCCTAGGTGTAAGGAAAATCTTGTATCATCCAAAAAATCAAGTTTCAATTCATTTCTGTTTTGTTTCATTTAGTTCTAGGTTGTCACTTCAAGGAATTTTTAGAGGCGGTATTATAAAAATGAGAGAATTTCCTTTTAGAAGAGCTTAATGGGTATTAGTAGTTCAAAATTGATGAAGATTGGGAAAATTTTGACAAAGTTATGGTGTTGTGATTTTTTGGTCTGCTACTGACTTTTTAGATTTCTAAACTACAACCAAATTTACATGACTTTTTTGTTCACCCAAATAAGTTTATTTCCTATCACCAATTTGAATGAAATCATTTGCACTTGTCAGGAACTTAGGGCCTTTTAGGAAGTAGTATAAAAATAAGGCCAAAGTTTGTAATTAGGAATGGTGATGTAGGATTTTTAGCTCTATCAACCCCTATTATAATGAATTTATGATAATAAATGAAGTATGATTATTGAAATTGAGTTTGGAAGATTTTTCTAGGCTACATGATTGGGCTATCTAGTAAGAAGCCCTAGTCGAACCAGCATCAGATGGTATCAGACCATGGTTTCCTTGCTAGGAGGTGTGATGAGTTGAGTGTGTAACAAAAAATGTTTTCTCGTTAGTGATGAGTTTTTTGATGAGATATATTGAGATATGAGAGTGTGTTGGTTGTTCTACAATAGGGATTAAAACTAGGAATAATTTTTTAATGTGTCCTCCATGGTGGAACTGGGTATAGGAAGCAAAGAGTGCATCTTCTAGGGTTCCTATTGGGTAGAGGATAGGTGTGTCTATGAGATTTTTTCACAAAAGATAATGAGGTAATGTGTTATCCTTTAGTAGATATTAAGGCTATGTATAAGGTGCACAAAGTTCTTTCACTAAGAGAGTGTGTAGAGGAAGCAAGAGGTGGGCCTTATAGAAATATATGTTGGGTAGATGATAGGTGTGAGTCATTTTTTGTTGTAGGTATGAAAGAGGACTTGAAACAACTAAAGGATATTTTTGAGTTGGTGTGTACCTAAATGTGTGTGAGAGACAAGGTCGTTGTGGACAATAGAGGTTGTAGATATAGAGGTTACATGAAGTGGTTGAGGATGACACAAAGAAAAAATACGAGTCTACTCATGGAATGAATTTTAATTTTGGTAAGAATATAGATAATGTACAAGGGTAGGATTAGTGAGATGAAAGGGATGTTGAAAGGTTTGAGGGAGACCAAAGTAGTATTATCTAGAAAACAAGAGGAGAAGAAGAAAATATGGAGAAAATGGAGTCCCATTATTTTTCTAAGAATGATTTGGTTGTAGAGGGTATTGTATGTGTAGAGGGAGAAGAAGAAGAAATTGCAGTAGTAGAGACATGTCTTTGGGAAGGTATGGAAGAAGTGAAGAAAAAAGTTGCAACAAAGGGTGATGTTATAGTAGGTGTAGAGGATGAGAGAAGAGGGGATGTTACAATATAAAGCAGAGAGAATGTTGTAGTAATTTGGTAGAAGAGAAGAATAATGTTGTAGAAACTTTATTGAATATCCTTTGGAGGACATGAAGATGTTAGAAATTATAGAGAAATAGAGTGTAGATAGGTTGGTTGTGAAGAAACAAATAATAGAGGAAGATAAGATGGAATATGTTGTAGTAGAGGATGTTGAAGGAGAGATGTATGTAGATAAGGAAGAGGTGATTATAGAGGAGATTGAGGAACATAGAAAAGATATTTGGTGGACATCAGGCTATGGTGGATTGAATCCCATGAGAAAGAGGATAGGAGGAGAGTTGAAAGGAGAAGTGTTTGGAGGAGGATTCTAGTCAACTATGGATATATTTCCATGAGAGGATAAAGGGATGGAGAACATGCTTTGTGGAGGAGGATGGTTTTTTCTAGCTAGATGTTGGAAGAGGTGAAGCAAGAAGGATTTTGATGGGCCTACTTGAGTGTTGAGTTCTATTGTAGATTGTTTACAACCTAGAAGGGTAATTATAAGTTAGTTAACCCCATTCTATGAGCCTAAGCTCACAAAATATTCTAACCTCAGGTGTTTGATGCAAGAGCATCTTTAGTGCAAGGGAAATTTTGTATCAGCCAAAAATGTTTCAATTTTTAGTTAAGTTTTGTTCTATTTCCTTTAGTTTTGGGTTGTTTCTTCAAATTATCTTTAGAGAAAATTTGGGAAAATTTTGTAGAAGATCCATTGGTACCTGTAATTCAAACTTGGTGAATATTGGGAAAATTTTGACAAAGTTATGGCCATGTGGTTGTTTGGTCTATTATCATCTTTACAGACTTCTCAAATACAACTAGATTTATGATAATTTGGTATTGAAACAGATAAGTTTTATTTCCTATTACCAATTTAGATGAACTTATCCACACTTGTGGGGACTTGAGGCCTTTTGGGAAGGAGTAGAAGAATAAGGCCAAAGTTTGTAACTAGGAATGATGATGTAGGATTTGTAGCTCTATAAACCCCTATTGTAACATGATTTTTTGATAAGAAATAAAGTATGATTATTGAAGTGGAGTGTGGAAGAGTGTTTTATGCTATGTAATTGGGTTATTCGGTATGACCCCCTAGTCAAAACTACATCAGGGATCATTGAGAAATCATGATAAATAAGGAAATTTTAAATGGACAACCTTGTGGAGTTAACAGAGTTGGGTTGTTGAGGGTATGGGTTAGGGCTTGACTCTTGGTATATTTTTTAATAAATTCTAGTCCTCAAAAATTCATTTGTAATACATAGAAATTTATTGGGCTATGAGGTTTTATATGAATTTGGAAGAGTATTGAGGTGGAAGAAATGGTGAAATTATAACTCTAATATAATATGAAATAATTGATATGGTGCAAGAGTTAGGCATAACTTCGAAAATGTATTGGGATGAAGGGAGGCCCAACAACTCTAAAAAGGAACACTTTGAAAAAAATCATTTGAAACAAGCTTAAATAGTTGAGGAAGAGATGGAAGAATGAAAAGGTATACAAGTATGAAAAATATTCTAGGAAAATTTTGGAGGGAAAGGAATTAGAATGCCAAGGGTGATAGGGATCAAGTACCTAAGTCAAAGGAAGGACACAAATTTGACTCTAAAATACTTAGAGGAATTTAAAAGTTGAAGGAGTCAAGAGTCAATATTTGAGGATGACATGGGAAGGGTGCTTAGAGATGAGGGAATTAGAAGATCTAATAAATAATTAAATAAAATTGAAGATATGAGTAAAAAATTGAGGAGGATGAAAATGAGGAACTTTGATCAAGGATGATTAAAATTCATAATCTAAAACTAGAAAAATTATGGTAGCAAAGAACAAGAAGCATGGCCAAGGTGGTATGGGTATTCTAGGAAAGGGAATTTTGATGGGCCAAAGAAATGAGTGGAAGGCATGGAGGAGGAAGAGAGTTTGAAAGTATAATGAAATATTCTTAAGTTATTTAACAAATAATTTTGGAGATTAGACTTAAAAAATGCAAAGGAAATGATATAAAGAAAAGGAAAAGTCCAACATTTTGGCACTACAAAGGATTTTAGGTAAATAGTTAGATTTTAGAGTTTTAAGGGAACAATAAAGTTGGTATACATAGGTTAAGGGATGCTTGAAACTCCAATGTTGAGGTTCATATAAAAATTTTAGCTACAAAGGATCAATTTTTCAAGGATTGAATGGAAGAAATATTGTAGGATGACCAAATGTAAAATTGTAGCAAATAAGAGACTTGATTTCATAGTTATCAATGGTGAAAGATTGGGAATGCAATACAAGTGGTATAAAAGGAGGACCAAGTCTAATTTTTTTATGAAAATAAATATTCTAAGTAATAAAAGCATATAAAATATTGGATAACTATTATAACAACCTTGATAGGTCTAACAGGACAACAAAACCACATGTAAATAAACTTTACAAACTTTAGATCAAATTTTCATGATTGGGTGGAAAGGAATGTAGTGAGGATGAAGCCTAGCAACTTGATAGACACAAGCAAAGAAGAGATGGATAGAATGGAATACTAGGGTGGGAAACCACGAGGGTTTAAAAATATTACAACTCAAAAATTTAAGAAAAATACCCTCATATCTTTAAACATATCTTTTTGGATTATTCGTAAAATTTGAAGCATGATGAGAATATAGAAGATAATGTAGGGTAGGATTGAATATATTTTTTACAATGTGAAAGTCCACTTATATTATCTCATATGTGTTATAAAATTTATGTTTACATAAATTCACTATAACATGTATGCAAACATAGTTAAATCTATAAATTTTATAGAAAAGCATGGCTAGGCTCCAATACACTATGGGAGGAAAGCTACCCATGCTATGTAGATCTCCCCCTATAATTACTTTCTCCTTTTTTGCTGTTATGTCTCATCCACCAACCTCTTTAGAAATAAATGGAAAGAAACCCATAGTGATAGAACCTCCTTCTGCAATTGTGGCTCCTCATCTCCTACTAGCTTCTCTAGTTCGTTTGCTTATCCCTTCAAAAATTTGTGGAAATTGACCCACTACAAGTGATACACCTCATTTTCCCAAGTCCTCCTACCATATTATGGTTGCTTCTATACCTCCTCATATCCTAGAGATAAAGGAAAGAAACTAATGTTGGTATATCCTACACCTCGCCCAACTATTCCTTAGGCCCACACCAAGTAGAAGCATCTTGTGAGAGATCACAAATGCCATTAATTTTTTTGGGTAGAGAATTTGATACTTTCTTGGATTCTAATCTCTTCCCCCTCATATATGGATAACTCCTATTTTTTTTCCTCATCCTCCTCCCCCTTCCCCTTGTGAGTGTCCCTAGTTTGACCTCTACTATCCCTCCTTGGAACCTAGACAAAAGAAACCCCAATAGGGTTCATGTTGTATTGTCCCTATTAATAGACCTACCTCTTCCTTTTTCCACTCTAGTGTGCTTACTTTTTCTAAGCCTCTAGAAATGCCTAAATTTAGTCTTATCTATAACACTTATCTTTCTTATTTAGTGTCTTTCTATCACACTTTCTATCATGTCTTTGTTGATTTGCTCCACCCTACCACTATTAACATACACATCCTATAATTAAGGCACACACACAATTTATAGTTCTTCCAACCTCTATTTTTCCATAAAAATAAGCTTAATCTACCTTCACTACCACTTGTAGACCATTCTACACTCGTAATTATTCTTGTTCTTATTGATGTGGATACCAATGTGTTCACATCCTACATGGATATTCTTTCACTTTTATTGATCTTCACAAGATTGTTGACACTCATTGCATGTCATATAATTAGAATGACATACTTGGAGCTCAATCCTTACATCTCTCTATAGGCGATTCTTTGAGTACACCTTTGATGGTTATTTCCCTCTATTTTTTTCCTCCTCATGATTTAGGTTGGGAGGATGATTGTCCAATAGATTAAAAAACTTATAATTATACTTTTGTTTTGTAAGCTTGTTGTGTGATCCCCATTTTTTTGTTTGTGAACTTGTTAGTTTCTATTGGAGAACCCATCTTACCCTTGTAGGTACATAGATATAAGAGGCATAACTATTGTATCATTATTCTATTTCTTTTAAATTGATTTTTGACTTTTGAGAACAATGCAAAGTGTTGGGACATTTAGGTCTCTTCCATATTGACCCAAAATTTTTATTTATATTCCTAATAATATATTTTTTTAATTATAGTTCTACAAGTCTTGGGAGATGGTGAAAATTAAATCCTTCCCCTACATGTTATTTATGATTATCTTGTATGCATATGCTAACTCCAAGACTTTAGATCCCTCATTGTGTATTTTTATGTGTTTTCATTCCATGAGCACAATATCACATGTTCCACACTTGCAATATCCTCAATGATGTCTATTTATTTTAGGAATATTATTTCTCATTTTCCACCTTAAAATTTAATCTTATACATTTATGCAAATTCTGTAAGGAGTGATTCTTGCAAACACTCTAATTTTTACACTTCTTGGAGTATTTTCCCTTAGTAGTGTTAGTTTTTTTGTACTCACTACAACATTGGTAGCATATGAACCACCTAGCATAATAAAAATTAATGTTTCTTCATGTGTCTTACCTATTTCGGATACTCTTTATAGTCACTAAGTACAACCCAATTTGTAGTGCTAGTGATTCATGAGTATATTGTATGGTTCCTAACATAACACACTTTACCAGCCCTAGAACCATACTTGGCATTCCTTTCTAGTAAAATATCACTAAAAAATGCCTCTTTTTTTCATTTCCCCTCTTCTCCTTCTACCTCTCTTTTTGTGTTTTCTTTATATTTGTGAATTTTTTTTCAAATCTATTTTATTTTGTAGATAAAATACATGTTTTTGAGTTGTATGATCTTATTAACATATTTATTTTAAAATGTTTTATTTGTCTAATATATGTTCTATGCAGGTTTCATGTTGTTCTAACTTTATTTCCTATACCAAATTTTGTTTCTAATGCATTTATTTTGTAAGTTTTCAACCTCAATGTATGTTCACCCTACCTAAGGATTTGACATCCTTTGTAGTATCCATTTTGATATATGTACCCTTGATGTTTTTGCATATGCTTTAGCATGTATATAATAGTTTAGATTATAAGCCTACTAAAGTGGGCGAAAAATATAACCTTAAAAATTGTATGCCCTTACAATTTCACATTGTATCTTTCACTCACTCTAGTGCCTCAACTTGCATTATTTTGATGTCAATAGGCTATAACTATTTTTTTGTACTTTTCATAATCCTTGTTTCATTCTTGATGTTTTAATCCAAATTATCTAGATAGGAGTACTTCACATGGGCTTACATGTGGTGAATTAGTGTTCCACAATTTTTTTTATTTTGGTGACCATTTTGGGCATTTCAAAACCTCGTGATTCCTCTAGTGTTCAATAGGTAACCACCCTAAAGAGATTCAATATGATTTAAAATTTCCTTTATTCTTCTACTTGACCCCCATTCAAACTCTATTATTATAATTCTATAAATTGTGAAATTCATTGGAGCTCTTTACCGACAAACTAAAAGTTATATTATCTTCATTATTGATTTTGAAGCTCTTATATATACTCTTTGTATGTTAATATAATTATCATCTTATTTTTGCACTCATAGTGGTGTGTAACAACTTCAACAGATAACATTGTCCCTCTTGGATACAATTTTTAGAGACGATTGTATTCTTATGTTTTTGTTCATTTATCTTTTCATATTTCTCATTTTATCCATTTTTATTCCCTAGGTGTTGGTAGCACTTTTGTAGTCTAATGTTTAGGATTATTATTTTAATGTTCTCATACTCTATCATAGTATTATGATTTAAACATTTTTATATTTATTTTCAAAAATTATCAACAAATAGGATATTGTGGAGGTATAAATACTACTATAGGGATTTAAATTGAATGAAAATCCCTAAAAACCACAAAACAATATTTTTCTTTATAAATTCAATATTATAGGTTTCTTTGAAGGAAGAGTTATCTAGTCACTTGGTGATATACTTCTTTATTTCAATATCATTTTTCACCTTTTTCTAAATAGATTAATTTGTTTCATTTTTTATTATACTTCTCAAGTTGTTGGTGATCTTGTTGTTGTCTCTATTTTTTTGTATGTGCAAGCTACATTTCTCTTAAAAAATGAGTGTCTTTAAATTTCTACTCATAGGAGATGACAACACATTGCATTGGTGTCCACATAAAGCACTCACATTTCGAATAGTCAACTCTAAATGTCTAGTCTAGGTTCCTTATTTTCAATATTTTTGTTTGTGTTTAAATTGTAACTTTTGTGTATTAGGTTTGTCTAATCAACATTAATTTCTATTATTAATTTTTTTATATTATCCTATTAAATGAATATTCATTTAGAGTGAAAGCACTACAAGGGTTAATTAGTACAATCTCACTAGTAAAATAGTTTAAATAGAAACCTTGGCTAGTTGACCCCAATGTGGCGATGTTGAAATCACTCTCAATGAAATCTTTTTGTTCCTTTTCAATTTATTACAATATTATTTCACCTCATTGGTGAGTGCTAAAGATTCATATATGCTAAAACTTAGATGTGTAATTTACACATTTTATCCATTAGGAAAATTTTTGATCTTCATGGTCAAGTGGAAAAACATGTAGGATCAAATATCAAAAATATAAATGACTTAGAATATTTTTGGGTATATTACAATTATGACTATGAGGTGATAAAAATAAGTTTTTCTATTTATAAATAATAGAACCATGTCACTAGCAAAAATATGACTGAAATTTATTTAGAGATTCACATAACATCATGATAAACATCCTTAGAACCCTAAAGATTGCATGCCTACAAAAAATGGATTTAAATCTTAACTATAATACCATTATCAAAAATCTATCTACATGTATTCTAGAGTTGTCTATTGGTATGTGGCAATTGATCATGCTATAATGTACACTCTTCATGTATCCTCACCGGGGTTCAAGGTCGAGCCAGGCCCTAGGTGGGGGTTCGGGGGTGGTAGCCCTCAAGAAAAAAAATTCTCCTATTTTTTCACTTCCTCACCTACAAAATAAAAAATGACTTTATAAGACCCTAATTCTAAAAGCTTCTAAAAATCTTGTAATAAGCAATTGGGATGGGAATTGTTGTGGGGAATTATTCACGAGATTGAAATATTTTTTGCACTAGATAATAAAATCATTGGATGGTTTCGGTTTTGTGGATGTATCCCATATTGAGGGAACCACGTTAAATTCTCTGTGTTGTCTTGTTGCTGCTATAATTTTGTGTGTGTTTCATTTCTCTATTTTATTGATCAGATGTGCATTTAACTATTTGATATCTTCCTTCTAACCCTAACACTTCTTGATGTAATCCTATTTCATGTCATAATTCATTGTTCAAACACATGGTCTAAGATTTCTTATTAGTACTAGAAACCACTTTTAACAAACAATTTATCACTAATTGTAGTGCTAGTATCCAAGTTATACATGTAGTGTTAGATGTCACAAATTCTAGTTACCAACATAGTGACCCCAAACACCATAGTCAATCATTATTTTTTGAAGACTTGGTCTATACACCAACATGATTAAATATACTTATAAAAATAAGGTTTCTCACCAAACCCAAAAATTGTATTATAGAGGCTTTTCCCTTTCATCTCTAAATTCAAACATAACTCTACCTTAACCAATGATTTTGATCTAGAATATTTATCTTCCAAGTAGATGCTTCCATCATCAAAATTGTTATAATATTTAGAACCATTCACTATTAGGAGCCATGTGAATGAAGGCTCCAAAATTAATCATCCATGCACTCTCATATACATCTATTTCAAAAGTTATAACAAAAGTATCACTACCATCATCATTAGAGGATCTATCATTTGAATCATAACCAAACCCCTTCTTTTATTTCTTCTCCTTTAAGTCCTTTTTAATGTGCCCAATATTGGTGTAGTTACAAAATTTTACCTATGATCTATCACAAGACTTACAATTGAAGTCACCGTGATACTCATAGGCTCATAAGACCAGGTTGCAAAACAAAAAAGAAACTTCTAAAAAGAGATTTAAAAAGGTAATAATATCAATACTCATACAAAAAGTGCATGAAATATACAAACAAGGTCTTCCATATAAATTTACTGACAAGGAGGTGATAAGGTAGGACTCAAATTTTATCTACCCATACAAATGTGTGACATGTGGGCACACTTGGGACAAGTTGAGGACACATGTAGTGCACTTATGCGGTGAAATGAAAAATATAAACAACTCTAAGTGAGATCAAGTGTAGTATGAACATGTCTACTAGGTAAATGTAAACTAGATAGGTAAAACCTCTTTTCACACTAACATTTATATCTCCCCTAAGAACTAGATTGTCTAGTATTCTTCTTGCTCTTTCCCTTATCTTTTGAAGAACCTTTGATGACAAAAGAAACTTTGTTGGATTTTGATATTTTTTAACTTATATCCTCATAAAGAAATGCACCCACATCCTCACCAAGATTTAAATTTGAGATAATGCCTATTAATCACCATCACTAAGTTGTCTCAACTATTAGGTAAATAGAAAAAATATAATAACTATTAATCATAACATCATGGGTGATCCCACAATACTGGTTTACAATTTTTGGCCAAATTGGACACTGAAATATTTTTTTCTAACTAAATCTTCACTTTTGGGCACCTATACCAACTAAACCGTGAGGAATTTGAAGATGATGCAAACTAGTGATTTGTGACATTTTCTCTGTAAATTCTAAATATTTCTTTTTCAAAATTTTTAGAATAAGATTGCACTTCTTTTTCCATCTCCTTTGCAAACTAGTTTTTTTCAGTAAACAACATTTTTAAGGAATGACGCTAACTGTATAACACAACTTTTTTTCCACGAAGGATAAAATTCTAATCTTTTTGAATTTAGATTTGTAACTACAATATCTAATGCTTCCAATTGGTTTGATAGTGTTTTATTGAATATTTTTTCCTTATTCAAGTTTTGAAGTCAAGCCAATTACAATTCAGACATAGGCGAACTGTATAACACATAACTTTTTTCATATGTATCGAAATTATTTTTTTTGTTGGATCAAGGAATTAAATATGTGGTGCACTCATATTTTTTAATTTTTTCTTTTGATAATCTACACTTTTTCCACATGTATAGAACAAAGAGCTTGATTTTATGTGAAAAACCAATGATTAATAAAACTAAAAAAAATACATAATAAAACCAAAACATATTAAAATTATATTCGTTGGATAGCTTGTTCCGAAGACTACCATCATCTAGTTGGGTCTATGAAGTCTCCTCCATTTTCATCTTCAACTTGATCTTTGAAGTGCAAAATTTTGGATTTTTTGGTGCCAAAGGGTGAGAAGGTGGGAAAAGGGGGGTTTGGGCAAACCTAGGGGAGTTCAAGCAACCCCTAGGGGTTGCTTGAATGAGGTTCATTCGAAACCCCTTTCAAAAAAAAAATCTTTGTGTTTTTTGGTGGGAATGGTGGGACCTTGCATTTAATTGGTTCACTCAAACCAAGGTTCATTCAAACCCTCTTTTGGTTCACTCAAACCAAAGGGTTCATTTGAAGCCCAAAAACCAAATTTTTTTGCATGGGGTCAACTTTTGCAACTTTTCCTTCCTCACTCGAATTGTAAACCACTTTTGTGGGTTTACCCTCATATGAAAATAAAATGATGTGCATCCAACAATTAGAGGGAGTAGCATTACTAATGTTTGTTGATAATTATGATTTGAATGGTACACTTATGGAATTTATGATCATTTCTAGTACAAATTAAAGTCTCATCACTATTTCCTAATAGATTATATCACTCTTTTTCATGGCTAGAATCCTTATCAAATTTAAATTTAAATTTAGACTATTTTCCACATGGTTATAGTCCTTTAGTATAATTTTGTGGATAGTTAGAATCCTTTTTTTCTTAGGTACGAGTCATTTCACATTTCTTCTTAGGCATAGCCCTACTAATTTACACTTAGTTAGAATCATTTGTTTCAATTGTTGTGATTACACTCATTTTTAAATTCTTGATAGATTCTTGTGATTGCTTTTTTTCTTTCAAGTTCATGAGAAAAGCATTTGTGACAATTACAGTACACATGATTAACATGTATAGATCTATATCATATGTGGGTGTTTGCAATATTTAATTTGACATACATCCTCATAAGTGTTCACATGCATGTCATAGTGGGAGAAAATTGTAATGGTGAAAATCACATACCCATGTGATTCTCCCTTATTTTTTGAATCCACAATCATTGGATGATGAATGAGGAAGTCAGAATATTTTTGCATGGAAGTTGGTAGACAACAAAGTATATTAGCCCTATTCTATTGTCATATCCCCAAATTCTAGACATAGATTCTAAATCTATAGTTAACTAGCCTAGTTTAAATTTATCAATATAGAATTAACCCAAGTTTATATTTATTAATAGTCATCATGAGTTAACCAAAATATGAATTATTTCCATTTTTCCACTAGGATGGTATATTTAAGGACCAACCCTATTTCTTTTGAATAATCAAACACATATCTAGGATCTACAAAAGAGATTAGGAACATATCTAGAATCAAATAGTGTTACATCAACATTACATTAACATCCTAAGAGCATGTTGCATAATTTCTTCTTGTCCTTAATCTTTGTCCATCGTCATTGAATCAACCTACCTAGGGAGACCAAATAAGAACAAATTATTGTCTAGCAAGCTCCCAAATGATATTTCTCAACACCATTTTTGGATATATTTAATTATATCAAACCTAGGTAAGTCATTTGAATTAGAAATTTTTTAGCATATTATTTTGTAGGTAAAGTTTAGATATGCACATCAAATTCAATTTCACAGGTACAAAAAACATGTGTAAATATAACCTTAAAAATAATAATTGATAAAAGAATTATTATTTAATAAATTTTAATTATTTTGATATAATAACAATTTGATTTATAACGTATATAATAATATTTTCTTCATCAAAATAAAAATTAAATATATCTTGTCAATGGACCTTTGATCTATTGGTGAATTTCAATGGTTCTAAATGAGCCCACCAAGGATTAAGTCTTGCTAATTGCAAGGCCCTGACATCGTAAGGGAGGAGGTCGAGATTGTGCCCTTGGCAACTTTAGCGGAATGGATAGCTCTAATTGGATAGCTCTCTCCTTAGCTGTCAACTAACGAGGTTTCGATGTAAGACTTGTACCCCTATATTATGTAGATAAAATGTTTTAATAGATTTGATATAAAACCCTCTAACAAAAAAAAAAATAATTTTTTATTATTTTCTATAATTTTTATGTATTATTAAACCAAACCCTAAAATCTTAACATTTTTTAGTTTTTCTCAATGAAAATGTGTTGAAAGCATTTGTTTTCTAAAAGAACAACCCTAAAATCTTAGCATTTATCAAATTTTCTAGATGCAAATGTGTTGAAACCATTTGTTTTTCAAAAGAATAACCCTAAAATCTTAGCATTTATCAAATTTTCTAGATGAAAATGTGTTGAAACCATTTTTTTTTCAAAAGACTAACCCTAAAATCTTAACATTTATCAAATTTTCTAGATGAAAATGTGTTGAAAGCATTTGTTTTCCAAAAGAATAACCCTAAAATCTTAACATTTATTAATTTTTTTCAAAAAAAATGTGTTGAAAGCATTTGTTTTCCAAAAGAATAACCCTAAAATCTTAGCATTTATCAAATTTTCTAGATAAAATTTTGTTGAAAGCATTTGCTTTCCAAAAGAATAACCCTAAAATCTTAGCTTTTATCAAATTTTCTAGATGAAAATGTGTTAGAAACCATTTGTTTTCCAAAACAGCTTATAGTTGTATGTAGTCTGAATTCTAGGTAAATTACCCTTCTAGGAAAAAAAAGGACATCTTGATCCACTCCATCTCACCACGGAATATCTTCCAAGAGCTGCTCCCCAAGATGGTTCAAAACCCCATAAATAATCAGCAAGTTACAAGCAATACCTCCTAACTAGGCGGTCACTTTCCCCAAAGGCCTCACAATTCTGGGTTAACGGACCAAATCCCATATCCCACGGAGATTCTTGACCGTGGTCTGTCGAGTGAAAATGGAACACACTTACAGAGGCTTCGTCGCATTAAATTTGACGGTCAATCCTCCCTGTCACGTTAAACCTTGCAACAGTTATCTAGCAAACCTTGGAACTGTTATCTACTTAGACATTACACACAATTCCCTTTACAGTTTGTTCATAGGAAATAAAAGATGGAAGCCAAGTAATTTGAGGCAGCTTGGGTTCCCATTGAAGGACCAAATCAATTTGTCGGTCTGTCTTCTTTTCTTCTCGTCTGTCTCTCTCTTGCAGTCAATGGATTACAAAATTTATCTTGTCTTTTAACGCATTGCAGTCTTGATGTTGCAGACGTATTACCAAAAATTCAAAGGGACATAGTTTCATGAGTAGGTAGTACTGAATGGTCGTTCATGTCAGCCTTCCTTTTGGAATCTATATTTTAAGATTTGGTTGAAAGCATGAGGAAATAAAAATGTCCATCGTATAGCTTCAGTTGTTGAAGGGTCAATCGGCCTGTGAGTCCCATCACTGTTTCTTGCCATATATTTTATACATCCAAAAACATATAGACGTGTAAGTATTACTAACTCCTGACTTTGACGAGTTTTTTTCAACGTCTGAATAGAATAATCTCATAGCTTTTGAGCGAATTTCCTTCCAGATTCATCCTCTCTTACTTGTAGATCACTAACATTGCATCATCTGCCGGTGCTGTAAATTCCTTCAGTGGTTTTCTATCTGGATTTGAATTCAAATCGGGATAGAAGATCCAAGGTGTTGTACCTTGATTGATGAGGATTTTGTGTCATGTCATCTACAAGATACGAATCTTGTTAGATATTTGATACGGTGAAGGCATGGTTTCATTCCTGTGTCATTGATAAGAGGTGCAAGCTTTTTCTGCATGTTATTATCACCTACTATATAACTATAATCTTCCCAGCTTTGAATTTTGAGTGTCTGTCTTTATTCACCATCTTATAACCAAGACAAAGATGTCTATATCTATGTAACTCAATTGTGCCCATTGAAAAAATTGGCATACGAGCTCTGTTCCTTTATATGTATGTGATTGTGAATCGGGGTAATTCATCACAATGGTTTGTATGGCCTCCTCGGAAAAAACTCGTCAGAGCTCTGTTCCTCGGGTAATTCATCACTATGGCCTCCTCAACGTCAGACCTGGTGGCAACAGTGAGACCAGAGTGAGTATGGAAGAGTCTCTACCCCTTAATCCAGTAAGAGGGCATAAAACTCAAGACAGAAGCAGCGGTCGCGGTCATGGTGTAATGAGGGGAATTGCAACCATAATTATGTTTGTGATCCTCGTTTGTTTAATTACATTTTTCAGAAACCTAACAAATTCCCAGAGTTCTAGGCTAGTCCAGGGCAAGAACCCTTCTGTCTTCCATAACTGGTTTGTCAGTGCAGGAAGCAACGTCACCATTGCCACAGATCTCAGGGAGCTCACAAGAAAATCACATGTCGCAGGCACACCCCAAGACATGCAAACTGCTGCGTATGTAGCGAATCGCTTTGAACAATATGGGCTTTCAGTACACTCAGTAGATTACAAGGTTCTGTTATCTTACCCAGACTCTAGATCTCTCTTCCTGATTTCGCCCACAACAGGAAGAAAGATTGAAGTATGTTTGGATCAAGGCCACAACAACAAATCAGTAATACTACCTTTCCATGCCGGGTCGCCCTCTGGAACTGTTGTCGGAGAGGTGGTGTACGCCAATTATGGACGTGAAGAGGATTACAGAAGGCTTGCGCAGATGGGTGTGAATGTAAGCGGAGCCATTGTGATTGTCAGATATGGCGATGTCTATAGGGGAACGGTTGTCAGAACTGCTGCTAAATTTGGTGCAATTGCCGTTATTATGTACAGTGACCCTCAGCAATTCGGTGGAAATGGCACACAAGGCTTTTTCCCTAAGTCCAAGTGGTTGCCCCCAGATGGAGCCCAGTTTGGAACCGTAGGGGAGGGAATGGGCGATCCCACTACTCCGGGGTGGCCAAGCACCGACAAGAGTGAAAGAGTATCAAGCATTGGAGACAAGTTTCCAACAATCCCTTCCATGCCCATCTCTGCAGAGGAAGCACAGCATATTCTTATGTCACTTTTAGGCCCCCCTGTTCCTTCTATTTGGAGAGGATCATTAAACTTTGAGGGTGTGGGGAGAGGGCCCGGGATTCTCAACTTTAGCTATGTGGTAAGCCAAGTTTTTCAGTTTCTTTATTTTAAATATGTTACTTTTGTGATTATGGATTGATTGCAATAGATTGTTAAGGTTGCATAGCTAGTGCCAAAAAGGAATTTTAGCAGAGAAATTTATTGGTGACCGCTTGATGTCATTCTTATAGGTCAACTTCATGTCAGTATTCAGCTAATGATCTGCCCTGTTCCACTCTTTTTTCCACAGGAAAATCAGTTGTTCTGCATATGTAGTTATAGGAACTTGCTTAGATTCTCACAAGATGCACACTTTTTGTCTACAGGCTAACCAGACATTGTCTACCATTCGAAACGTGTTTGCGGTAATCAGGGGATCTGAAGAACCGGATAGGTATGTATTTATCTCCTTCTGTCACCAAATGAAGTCACTACAACTTTGCAAAGCTTCAGCCTGCTGAGAAAAATATATGTTGGTGATGGTGGTGAATACCCAGGTTTGTTATTCTTGGAAATCATCGGGATGCATGGGCTTATGGGGCAGTGGATCCTAATAGTGGTACAGCTGCTCTTTTGGAGGTCAGTTATACTATATATGTATTTTGTTTTAGTAATGTTTACCAGTACAATGTTGGGTGTTTCTCATCTGGGTTTTTTATGGATATTCTTACAGATAGCTAGAAAATTCGGTGCTCTACTTGGGAAGGGATGGCAACCGAGGAGAACTATAGTCCTCTGCAGTTGGGATGCAGAAGAATATGGAATGGTAATAGTCTTTATGTCTAAGTCTTCTGTGTTTTATCTGTGTACAGCATTAAACCCAAACATAAGTGAACTACTTGTGAGATTACATGCAATAGTGTATGCAAGCTTCTGGTTTGGGAGATTACATGCAAACTAAAGGTCAAATTTCTCTTATTGTTCCATAATCATGCTATGAATGTGTTGCAGATAGGATCAACGGAGTGGGTTGAGCAAAATTTCGGTAACCTATATGCAAAAGCGGTTGCTTACCTGAATGTTGATTGTGCTGTTCAAGGGCCTGGATTCTTTGCAGGGGCTACACCACAGCTCGACGATCTACTTATTCAAGTCACTAAACAGGTGCACACAAAATCCTTTTAAGTAGAAACCCACCAGTAGTAAGGATAAAAGAAGAAATATGATCCACTGGCTCATTTAAAATGAAATGGGTGGAATAAATTTTATAATTTGAAAAGTTTATATGAGAAATTATAAGTAAAACATAAAGGTGTTTAAATTCTTAAGTAGTTAGTGTAATGATTTCATTAAAAAGAGAGGATCTCTTCTACAGATATAATGTTAGTTTACAGACTTACAAATTCTTTTACTTTTTCATTAAATTATTTTTAATTATTACACAATTCTATTCAGAAATACTCTATCAAATTCCTGTGCTGTTTTCTAATTAAACTGTTCTATAAAAAACAAAAAGAAAAAAAAAAGTTAGTTTACATATCAGTACTAAAAGATCAGTGAAAAATAGACTGCGACCGAAGATCACACTGTAGGTGCAGCTAAGGACGGCTATTCAATCATAACCAAAGTTGGAAGAGTCTTGGAACCGGAAAAATAGCAATGATAGAGCCGTTACAGCAGAGATAGAACCTAATTACATAGACCATGGCAGTCTGAAATGGTTGACCTTAAACAGTGTGTATATATATATAAATAATAAAAACAGTATATAAAATAGAAGAGATTCTTAGTATAATATTAAGGTATTGAATAAGTATACATTAAAAACCTTCAAAATATTAAATATTAATTATTTCTTTATTTTTAATGTTATAATATTATATTTATAAAAAAAATTATAAAAATTATTTAAATATATGGGTTTTTTTCTTCTCAAAATGTGAATACTTTCTAATAAATGTTTTTAAAATATGAGATATAACATAATAATTATAATTGTTTAAAGTTAAATAATTGAAAATAAAAGTTTAATAGTTTTTGGTGTGCTTCATCATGTATGTGATCAAATGTATATTCTCACAATTATCTCCATAAAGAATTTTTTCTTTAATACAAATTTTAAGGATAAAGTATCATAAACACAAAATAATTGATGTTTTATAATTGTAATTTAAGATAAAATAAAGTTAACAAGAAACTAATAGATTTGTATGTGTGTATCTATAGACAAGTCAATAAGTATATCAACTTACAAAATAGAGGTCATGGGTTCAATTACAACATAAAATGTTTTAAAAATCAACACAATAATGTGCCATCTATTTACATGGGATGGTGCATTACTATAAATAATTTTACTATACATTTGTTTAGTTGCCACTCAAAGTGACCACTAAATATTACTATTATTTTACTATACAATTTTTGTCATTTTATATTTAGTGGTAATTCAAGTGCCAACATTTAAACAATCAAACTAACCATTAATGTAAAAAGGGACATTATCATGAATCCTTCCTTTAGTTAGAGGTTCAATTGTGCAAAAAACAAACAATCCATTCTTTACAATTGTTACCATTAATATAGTTAGTGGTCACTTTGAGTGTCAATGTTTAAAAAATGAAAATAGTTATTAGTATAAACATGGGCATTCCCATAAAGCCCCCATGTTCTTAAAGAAGTTCAAATTTTAAAGAAAAAATCAATCTCATCTTCTATGCCCACTCAGTGGATGTTCATTATAAAAAAAATTGCTTAAATTGGTTAAAGGATGTCTTCCTTATGTGTAGATTTGGTATCTTATTATTAAATAAAGTCTTACAAACTTACTATAATTAAACTAATTTATTTAATTTTAGTAAATAATAAATCTTTTCTTTAATTTATTAGAAATTGAATATTTAAATTAGGATAATTAAATTAAGAGCTAAGACCAATATCACATAATTGTGGAATCCATAGTTCATTATGAAGCACATGTATAGTACTATTTTGAAGCCCTCTGCACTTCTCAAAAGATGTGTTTAATGTTCTAATTTTAAGTATTTGTTGATAGAACTTGTAGGTTTTGGACCAAGTGTGTGAGATATTCTCTATGTATCTTATTGTAGATGAGAACATCATTGAAGAATATTAATATGAATTTCTAAAGGAATGGGCATAAAAATTCATTCATTAGACTCTAGAATATCATGGATGGTGTATTTGTGAGGCCAAATGACATCACCAAATGCTCATAGTAGCCCTCATGAGTTTATAAAATTATCTTAGGAATATCTTCATCCAAGAAATGAATATAATGATAGCCAAGTTGTATATAAATCATGGAGAAGAAGTGGCCCCCATGCAACTCATCTAACAATCAACTAGTGATAGAGGGAACTTGCCATTGATAGTAATTTAATCAAGATTGTAAAAGCTCACATACAATGACCATGCACCATATTTTTTACAAAATAGTAGTATGAGGAGGAATAAGGTTTAAGACTTGGGCTAATGACTCAACATCAAGTATTTCTTGGACCATCTTCTCAATTTATTGTTTCTACAAATAAGGTTAGTGATATAGGCCAATGTTTGGTGGCCAACTTCTTGGAACTAGTTGCATGGAATAGATTTTGTGAGTCTTGAGGTAGTAATCCATGATTTGTTGAAAATTATTATGAATTCTTTTGAATAAGTAATTATAATTTTATACATCTAATCAACTTAATTATTATGATTTGCATGTATCACAAATCCGAGCCACAACTCCTAGATACCCCTTTTCAAAAAATATCTCTATGCAATTTATGAAATCAAAATTTAGGTGGGTCTAGTATAATTTAAGTAAGAAATTTTTAGTTTGTGGTATAATTATTGTACAAGCTCTTTGATATGTACTTTCATGTTCATAACTAATATTTACTTGAGATCAAACTTTAGTAGATTTCATTATCTCATAGCTACACTATATTGTTTATAAGGTATGAAGAGAGTAACTTCTAGAGCTAATTAATACCAATGCACCATAGATTCCAAACAACCAATGGTCTCTTAAGGCAAAGTTTCTCTTAACCCTAGAAGGGCTTTCAATATACCCAAAGGTATTGAAGGCTAAAGTTTGTTTACAGATCATATATGAGGCCTAGGTATTGGTGAGTCATTTGCAATCTCACTTCACACACTAATTTCTTTTATCTTATCTACAATATTTTGAACACCCTAGCATAAGTTTTTTGATGAAGAATACTATTGTAGGAAAAAATGTTACAAAATACTTTCTATTTCTTTATTTTCACCATTTTTTATCATCCAAATATTTTAAAGGAAATGTGAGAGCATATGGTGGGAATTTTTGTAGTAGGTTGATTTCATAATAGTGTGCCCACTTGTTAGACATCCTATTTTTTTCTTAAAATCACATAGTTCTAGAAAAAAAATGGTTTAATCTTATAGTGGTTCCATCTAAGTGGGTTTGATGGAAGGGGGTTAAATCAAACTCTATTACGTGAAAATTCACTAGGATTAAATCAAACTTTTGATAGATTCTCCTATGCATCTATCAAAATACTAACAAAAAATCAATTTTGCTTCACCTTTTGAGGAATCAAATGAAATCATTTAGAAATATCATTTTGTATGTGGGCATCTCTTATTATTAGCCTTCCAAAAATTATATATATTTTTAATTTTATAATGAATATAGGTCCATTATAAAAAATAATGACCTTTATTCAAGACATTAAGAAAATAACAAAATTTATTTAAAAATTCAAAAAGTACTACACTTCATATAGATGTCTTTGTTTTAATGAAAATATAATTTTAGTTTTAATATAGATGCCAAGAGAAATGTGTTATGAAATAATATAGGTTTACCTTTTTTATTACGCACTAAACATTGAAGCTAATGATCTAATTGAAAGAAATCATACAATTTTTAATTTGCAGTGAAATTTATGTGTGATGAAATAACGTCACTCAATAAAAATAATAAAAAATTAAAATTAATTGAAAATATAGAAAAATGATAGAAATATTTTTGTTTTTTAATTACATTTGAGTCTACATAGAAAATGCCAAAACAAATTATTTTACATCATCTTTAAATTCTTGTGTTTGTTCTCTACAATTGACCCAAATTAACAAATGCTTAAAAATATTGATTATTTGTTAGACACTTTTTACAAGTTTCTCTCTTTTAAGAATATGACTTTAAATCATGAATTAATATGTAGATATCTATGTTATTTTATTATATGTGAATTCATATATAATTTATTATTATAATAATTAATTTAATAGGATATGAAGTATTATATATTTCTAATAATATTAAAAAACTTTAAATAATTTTAATTAAATAAAAATAAATTAAATTTTAGACAAGTATTTAGAATATTCATATTAATTTAATAATTTTTAATTTATTATTGATTATAACTATAATTAATAAATTACTATTAAATTAAATTAATTGATCTAATATTCATAATAATAATGAAAAATAAATTATTTGTTAAAAAATAAATATTTAAAATTTAAAATATATTAACAAATAACTTTTTTTATAAGAATGATTCACATAATTATAAATATAAGAATGTACTAAAAATAATTACAATCACTATAGGTGCTCTTAGATAAATTAATAAAAAAATAATTTATCATATTTAAAAAAAATTATATATGCATATGTTTGTTTGATTGATGATGTAATTAAAATTTATATATAGCATAGTTTATAATAAGATTTTCTCTTAGACATAAGTCATACATAAGAATTGTATAAAATTTTAATTAAATATAATAGCATTAATTAAGGCACGAGACACCTAAAATGAGATGGTGTTCTTGATTTTATTTAAGGTAAATGTTTTGATTATATTAAAACTTGAAGGGCTAATACCCATTACAAACCAACCATAGAGACAAACCAGTGACTCATGAGCAATGAGAAGACCAAAAAAGTAAACAAAAACTTAGAGCTTAAACAATTCGACCAACAAGAAAAAAACAAAAAGAAACCACAAGACTGGGACCAACACAAAAAACCAGACATCTACAGGTCTCCTAAACGCTTGAGACTAGTGATCATGTTCCACCCCTGGGACAAAAACTCAAGCTTCTTCTCAAAATTCATAGGCC
Organism: Sequoia sempervirens; assembly: GCA_007258455.2. NCBI lineage: Eukaryota > Viridiplantae > Streptophyta > Pinopsida > Cupressales > Cupressaceae > Sequoia > Sequoia sempervirens. The sequence continues at coordinate 40,291 of VDFB02065152.1, read as the reverse complement.
CCTGAAGATTGGCCTGGGTATCCTTGGTAACATCACAAGCTGAGGTGTCCACCTTCTTACCTTTCTTCTTATGCACATTACCATCATCCTCCCCATCTGCAAGCCATTTCCCCTAGCTCTTTCTTATCTCGTCCTGAAACACCTAAAGAGTGAGGGCCATATTTTTCATAGTTTCCTTATTGTAGCCAGTGATAACCCTCAAACATTGCATGGTCTTCTCTTGGGTTTGGTGAATGGCATCAATTTCAGCCATTAATCTCTTTTTATCTTCTTCCGACCCAACAATCGCCCAAAGATCGTCTAGCTCTTTCTCCCACCTTTCCCACCTCTCAAAGGACCTGGCCAAGGAGGTAATCATGTCCCAATGTGCTTTGTTCTCCACCTCCCTAGGCCATGCAGTTTGTTGTTCCATCACCTTGCCTTCCAAGATTTGAATCCTCTCCTTAGCAGTAACCAGTTGTCCCAATAATAATAATAAAATATAATTAAAAGTTGGTTAGTGATAGGGAATTTTATTTTTGTAATAACTTAATATAAAAAATAATAATAATTAATTTAAATTAAAGTTTTAAATAATATGTTAGTAGAAAGATTAAAGTATAATATTATGTTTTATTGATAAGAGAATTTTAATTTTTGATTTAAATTATGTTAAGATTCAAAAATGTAATGGTTTAGATTTATGTAAGAATTCCAATCTTAGTCTAAGTGGTTTGATTCAAGTCTTATCCTAAATTGAACTATTTTTATGTTTTATTTCTTTCCTGGAACCTCTTACATAATCTCCTTCACTCTTTTTACATGCTAACACAAATGTTAGTTAACTTCATATTTCAAAGGTCAAATGAAAATCCAAAAATAAAAATCCATCATAATTTGACTTTTTTTCTCATTGATTATCTTTTTTCTAAATTTATATCTTCAAAGAAAATTATATTTAATTAAATTATATCAATAAAAATAATTTAAGAGTGACTAGAAGTTATATTCTAAATATTTAAAAATGATTTTTCAACAAGATTCATAAACTAAAACATGTTAAAAAAACATCTTATTATAAATCATGAACTATTGAATTACTTTGATTGAAAAATAATTATATTTAAAGCCATTCTAATATGATTTGAACCTTGACATTTTAACTCTTAATAAAATGCAAATAAAATAAACTTTCTATTTCCACTCACTAAATATAAAATATTTTTAGTTTATAAAAGAATTAGCATGACATCACAAATAACTTCAAGGAACCTTCTTAAAGTAATTCATAAATATCTATTTACCATGCTAGTCATTTAAATTCCTCATTGGTAGACCATGAAACTATAAATATTATAAACATATGGCTTACAACAAAATGTAGTCTTGAGTCAAAAAGATAAAATCATGATCTATTTACTTTTAAATTGATTTCCCTAACAAACTTTTCTATTTCTACGATGCTCCCAAGAGTTGAGTTATTATAATTTAATTTTTGAAATTTATAAACAATATGTGACTATCATTCCATGAATACTTATTTAAATTATTAGTTTTCTAGGTAAAAGACCCTGATTTGAAATATAAGACCGTGTATGAGTCTTGGACTGCAACAAATACTAGAAAAATAAAGGTAAGTAAAATGGATATTTATTTCAATTCAAGGTTTAATTTAGATGCATGACAATTAAGATTTATAAGTATAAATTTTATTTTTTATTTTTTTTGGTAAATCGTTGTTAAGGGGCAACACCCTGCACTTTTGACTGGAGTTATGAATGAGTGAGGCCATATATGGGAGACTTCATCTCCGATATCTCCATAACCACCGCTGCCACCACCACCTTAATCACTGCCACTGCGATTGCCACCATATCCATTGTCATTGTTGCCTTTGTTGACCCCGTGACCACTTTCTCCCTACGAAAATCCCACTATCCACCATGGGATTCGAACCTTAGACAACCCAACTGATGCCCTTGCAACTTAACCATTGCACTATGTGGTCAACCCCCCTTATAAGTGTAAATATTATGTAAATATATTATTTTAATATATTTTTTGACAATTGTTGTGTATTTTGAAGATTGACAGATTAGGTGGAAGTGGATCTGACTTTGCAGCATTTTTACAACATACTGGGGTACCTTCAATAGATATTTATTTCGGTGAAAGTATGTATGATTTAGATCTATTTTTTGAAACAACTAATATACACATACATATATGTATGTGTGTATATATACACAAATATATGTATGCTTGTATACATATTCACATATATAAATGCATTTATATATACACTATACATACACACATGTGTGTATAATTGCATATTATTTCCCTTAAATTTTTTATATTCAATATTTCCTTAGATTATCTATCTTTCTATTTTAAAGTTTATATGTGTTGATCTTTCTCTAAAGCATTATTTTTATTATCTTACATGTATATGAGTTTGGATTTTTAGTAGTGACTACAATGGTTTATTTATTTAATGTAGCTTATCCAGTTTACCATACAATCTATGACCGCTTTGAATGGATGGAAAAGTTTGGAGATCCTTATTTCCAAAGACATGTTGCAGGTTTGTAAACTCAATTGAAACATTTTAAAAATTGTTCATAAAACTTGGAGATACTAAATCATATTTTATTTTCATGAATTTAGTTTCCTCTATCTGGGGACTTCTTGCCCTTCGCCTTGCTGATGACCATATTCTTCCCTTTGACTATTGTGCCTATGCAAATGAGTTACAGGTATGATTAATCTTTTGAATATATAAAGCATTATATTAAGGCACAATTTATATCTTTTACTTGATGACACTTTAATTTCAAAAGTATTTTAAAAATTATTAGACAAATAAATTTTAGCATTTTTATTTATAATATAATATCTATCACTAATTTGATGAGGCACATTTTGGACAGAGGTATGAAATGTCACTAAAAGAAAAATTAGACACTTCCAAGGGAGTAACTATTGAACCCATCCATCTAGCTATAAAGAAGTTTGTAAATGTTGCTTCTAACACTACTCAAGAAGCAAAGGTGAGGACTACTAGCTTTTTTTAAGTAAATGTGATAAATGTATAAAATGAATGTTTTTGTAGATATAGAGCATTTACTAAGTATAATGGGATACTCTATCATACATTTTTAAAAATATTCAACAATTTATTTTCAATTTATTAAATGAAAGTTAATGTTTTAGTATACAAACTCAAATTCATGTTTTATTCAGGTATTAAGGAAATATAAAGGAGATTTGCATTTGGTTATGATGGAAAGGGCCTTTAATGATCGTTTAATGCAAACAGAGCGAGCTTTTTTGGATTCACAAGGCCTCAAGGGAAGATCATGGTTTAAACATTTGGTATGAGCACGACACATGTTATCTAATTATTTCTTTCAATTAATCTTTAATTTTTGAATTTTCTAACAACTAAATTAAATTGTGGGTTGTGTTTCAATTTGGGTGCCAGATATATGCTCCTTCTCAAAACAATGAATATAGTTTTGCTTCATTTCCAGGAGTGATAGATGCAATGGAAAGTAAAAGAAATTCAAATGAAGAGGGTGACATAGATGTTCAACATGAGATCTGGAGGGTTTCTAGAAAAATCGCTCAAGCTGCAATTGTTTTGGAGGGAGAATTAACTTAAAATTATATTATTTGAGGGTTGAAATAGTGAATATCATACCTCAACAATTTTGTGTTTCTATTGAATTAATTTATAATTATTCTTAGATGAGTATTCTGAAGTTTATTATGTAGTAAAAATAAACATATTTTATTACAAGAATAAAATTAACAAGAGTTATTATTATCATAACATCTTATAAAAAATAATTATTGGATAATAATAATTCTATAATTTCCAACCTCTATAAATAGAAGGAAAAATAATTTCCCTTATCAAGAGTTGATTCAAACTTATTAATAATATAAAATCTATTACTTCATGTTGTTACACTTTAAGATTTGACTATACTATTGAACACACCCAAATACTGAGAGGGGGGTGAATCAATATCCTCAAAAACCCTCCAACACAATGTAAATTTAGTCCTTAAACATATGAACAAGAATGAAAGATAAAGAAATGAACACCCATGCACAAGATAACACTAGATATACGTGGAAAACCCAAGGGAAAAACCACGGTGATAAATCTCACAATATATAAATAAGATTAAAATTTGTTTTAAGGCTCACTGCCTAAGGAAGCACACTGCTCCTGAAGCACTTGCAAGCTAAGGTGTACAACCTTAGGGCAAGATACAAGGACTTACAATTTGAGGTGCACAACCTCATTGAAAGATACAAGGACCTACTAATGAGACTCACTATATTTACAATTATATATATCAACAATACACTCTGCTAACTAGGGCATTGAAGCACATCTGGTTTATATTTTCCACTACTGCATTATTCCATCTCACTCACCTTGCAACTAAGTTTGTTCTTCTATTTATATTCTCCATAAGTAAGGCAAACATCAAATTAGGTTGGGAAAAACAATAGACAAGCAATGACCCCAACAAGTTAGCCATAAAACATAATTGTAGTGAAAGTGGTCCTATCTAGGAGATAAAGAGGACCAAAAACAACTTATTACATCTTCCAATGTGATCCCAAACATCAAATACGCTAGCACTACATCCCAAGTTGGAAAGAAGGAAATGTATAGAAGAAACATGTAGCACATTCCCAATCAGCCCAAAAACACATTTTCCAATTGAATTTACTCAATGCAATTCTCAACAAGATAGGGAAGGACCCAAACTCATCTTAACACAACCTCAATTTTTGGTGCAAACCCTGAAGCACATAGCACAAGCAAGATAACAAAGCCTTTTCAATTAGACATCCACAAATTACCCAAAAAACCAACTCAAACAATATGCAACACCAAAGAGATCAACCATTGATGTGTGGACCATAGAGAGACATTACATGAACATTCATCAATACTTCCATATAGTTCTTTCTCATAGTCATTCCAAAAATAGCTAGTGCAAACCAAACAAAAATATAATACTTCATCTCAAAAGGCCAGAAGACACAGTCATGAGATAGGAAATTTACAAACCAATTTGTGATAAAATTCATCACATGAAAGTTGAACTAAGACATTGCATGAAGACTAAAAACATGTCCACCAAGTCATAAGACCAGAAAAAACAATGCAGAGAGATGTAGAACATTTTCAGACTAGTCCAAATAAACAACCAAACTGCTAACCCACTGTAATTACCAGAGACCTCGATAACACTGGTGACCTGAAAAGATAAGATTACAATGTCCACAAAACATAAACACCAAATCCCAAACCACAAGACCATATCTTCAAAAGTGCAGGAATGTGGATCATTCTCCCAATTAGTCTTCAAAGCAACTACTTGCAACATAAATCCTCACCAACATCCAAAGGCCAAAAATTCCTTGTAGCAACACATACTTCCTCGGGAACAATAGGAGAGAGAATACAACATACTAAAGACCATCAACAATGTTCATATCCCCAACATCAACATTACTTCTAATCCTCATCTTAATATATCATCATGATATCATCTTTGCTGAAAAAACATACTCAATACTACTTTAATTAACATCAAACAAGGCATGGAATCCAACCATGAACATCAACAAAATTATTGTTAGCACATAATCATAGTATACGATCAACAACAAATATAAGCATCAATGACAACCCAAATTGAGTGTTGACGTCAATGACAAACAAATATTAAGTCAACATCAATGACAACATATATTGCCAACAATCTCCCCCTTAGAAATTGATGGAAACAAACACCTACTCATTCTCCCCCTTTGATATCAATGACAAAGGGTAAAGGTCTTCATTTAAATCATCAACACATTCTCAACAACTGCACTTCCCCTTTAAAAAATTATACATGCTCTCCCTATTAGCAACAACTAGCCAACTACCTACCCCCCCTGAGAGGTAGCTCACATCAATCCAGGAGAAAAGGGTATGACATGAGTTTCTCCCCCTAGATAGATGCACTAGCTATGCATCTAGCTAGAAGGAGGGATAATAACCCATAACTTCTACTGGAGATGCCTAAAAGCATCCTTTGAAAGCACCTTAGTGAAGATGTATGCAATCTAATACTTAGTAGGAACATACTCCAATTTGACTTATTTCTCTACAACCTTCTCACTTCGAAAGTGATAACTAGATAGAAATATGTTTGGTCATTGAATGTATCATTGAATTCTTCAAAATATTTATTGTATTGTTATTATTACATAATATGGGGATGAGTTCATCATACACCATCTTTATATCCTTCAAAGTCTACTTCATCCAAAGAACTTGGGTGCAACAAGATGCTACAACAATATACTCAGCTTTTGTGGTGGCTAAGGAAACTGAGTCCTGCTTCTTACTAAACCATTGTTGAAGTAAGTACTTATGCAACTGAGCATACCAAGCCCTAGGAGCTTTCTTGAGTCCATACAAAGCTTTCTTGAGTTTTCACACCATTTCTAGATCTTCTAATAGTTGGAAACCATCTAGTTTCTCAATGTAGACCTCTTCCTCTAAATCACCATTCAAGAAGGATGACTTGACATCCATTTGATAGAACTTGAAATTCTTGTGAGCAACAAAGCCAAGAAACATCTTGATTGCCTCCATTTTGGCTACCGAAGAAAAAGTCTCCTCAAAATCAATACCTTCAACTTGTGAATAACCCTTACACACCAATCTCAGTTTGTTCCTCATAACTTCACCATCTTCATTTAGCTTGTTCTAGAACACCAACTTTGTTCAGGTGTAAAATTATTATCAGCTGGTCTAGGAACCAATTCCCATGTTTGATTCTTTTCTATCTGATTCAAATGTTCTTCCATTGTCTTCATCCATCCTTCATATTTTCTAGCATTAGCAAAGGACTTGGGCTGGACCTTTGATAGTAAGCACAAATTCACTTGCTCACTTTCTTTTGCAAGCCTACTTTTGGTCTACACACCTTCATTCTTATCTCCAATGATCTAATCTTCTCAATAGTTCTTCTAAACATAATTTTTTTGAGTCTTAGGGTCCTTTTCTGATTCTTGTTCCTTCTCTTCTTTCTCATCTTCTTCGTCTTCTTCAATGCAAGGAGGTATATTAGAACCGAAAACCTTTGTTTCTTGTGAGATCTAACACAAATATTCATCTACCTTAACATTTGTGATTTCAATAATCTTTCCTAATCTCTTGTTGTAGAATCTATAAGCCTTGCTTCTGGTTGAGTAACCAAGGAAGATTCGTTTATCACACCTTGATTCAAACTTTCCAAGATCTTCTTCATCTCTCATGATGTAGCATTTTCTATCAAAGATCCTAAATTATTTGATAGTGGGAGGTCTTCCATACCATAGCTCATAGGGGGTCTTAGTGTCATTTACACTCAATTATTTGTAAAGCAAGTGGAGAATAGTGTGAACAACTTCCTTCCAATACATATCAGGCAGATCTGGATCTTTCAACATTTCCCTAGCCATCTCTTGCACAATCCTATTCTTCCTCTCCACTATCCCATTCTACTGAGGGTTCCTAGGAGCAGGCAGATGTCTCCTAATACAATGATATTCACAAAAAAATTTAAATTCATTTGAAGTAAATTCACCTCCTCTATAATATCTTAAGCATTTGATCTTAGCATTAATTTCATTCTCAACTTTTGCTTTGAAAATATTAAATCTATCAAATGCTTTTGATTTTTCTCTTAAAAATGTAACCTAGGTCATTCGAGAGTAATCATAAACAAGCAACATAAAATACCATTCACCTTGTTGACTCTTTATTCTTGTAGGTCTACATAGGTTAGTGTGAATCAACTCCAATGGCATTAGAGAAGAGCACTCCTTTCTCTTAAAAAATTTCCTTGTCTACTTTCCCATTTGACAGTCCTTGCATAATTTGTTTGCAATCTTCGTTATCTTAGGAATATCTTTCATCACATGAGAAGAGGTGATATTCACCATATTATCAAAGTTGATGTGTCCCATCTACTTGTGCCGCATCCAACACTCACCAAATTGAACTAATAAATAGGTTCTTCCATTTTCCCCCTTTAGATGATAGACATGAAAGGAAGCCAGGTAAGTGAAAGTAGCCTCTTATAGTAATCTAAGTAGGGGAGAGTTACACAAATTTATTTTTAACATCTTTTGCAGTTACTATATCAGAAGATGCACATTCAAAAATTAAACAACGTAAAAAAATCAAACCATAAGATAGTGTTTACGTGGGAATACCATTTTGGGAAAAAACCCACACTTCAAATCGCATAGCTCAAATATATTATTAGCAACAATAGAATAGTTACAATATAGTCTTAGAGCTATGCTCAAGAGTATTCACCCTACAATGAGAATATGGTAGAATTTTGGCAGCATAATGGCATGTAAGCTTCTTCAAACCTGTCACCTCCAAAATGCACTAAGTCTGCAAGTATTTGTAACCTCTCAACATGAAACAAAGTTCCCAAAACTTTTGATAACCAATTCCCATGCCCAAGGTGTAAAAATGGGTTCATTATGACATGTCATCATAATCAGAACTTATAATTATGATAATCTTCCATAAATTATCCCATGTCCCATGAAATCAGGCACCATTGCACATGCAATGAGCCTACATGCATGCAAATACCTTGCATGTGTAGGCACCCTCATCACATGGGTCCCACATGTCATAGTTAACTGGAAATCTATCATTCTTGACTCTTCCACCATCATAATCAATCATAAACTAACATAGCAAGTTGCCATAACCCATTACATAGTAACTTATGACAAATGCCACCAATTTAGGCATAATCTAGGTCCTCCAAAGTGGACACCTACCTCCACTAATTTAGCTTATGAATTGTACATGTCACTTGCCATGTAGGATGCCACATCACCAGCAAGTCCCACAAAGTGACATCAATTTGGGTAGGAAATTAAAAATTATAATATAAATAAATACATCACAAAATAATAAATAAATGCTAGGACTCAAAGGTTGAGACACCATAATCCCAAAATTCTCCCACTTTTTGAAGACCTGTCGAGATTCATATGAAATTATCTACTCAGGGCCCTAAGGCCCATGGAATTGGAACACCATCTAAGCTTCTTTGTGTTTACTGGTTTCATCACTGCATCTAAAATATTCACCAAAGTGTCAAACTCATCCAATTTCACCTTTCCATCTTCTACCATATCACAACAAAATGATATTTGACATCAATGTGGTTTGTTTTGGCATGGAAGGTAAGATTTTTTGTTAAACAAATGGCACTTTGACTATCACAACAAACACTAATCTATCCTACATCTAAACCAATATCATAACACAATATCTTAAGCCAAATGGCTTCCTTACAAGCATGAATAGCTTCCATGTACTCTAATTTTGTTGTGGACAAAGTGACTATAGCCTACCACTTACTCAACCAACTCATAGCACAACCAAAAATCATAAACACATAACCACTAGTGGATCTTCTTCTATCAATTTCACCTATCCAATCATAATCCACATACCCACAAATACTCGCTGAATGTTGAGTTCTAGTAGGATAACCATGAAAGCATGGGGCATACTCAGAAGTACCCCACAAGTGCCTAAACACTCTCTTGATTGCATTCCAATGTACCCATCTAGGATCACTAGTACACAAAAAACAATATATGATTAAATAAACTACTAAAAATTGCATATAAATGACTAACTTTAGTCATGTGACTATTAGTGGTTTATTTGTAGTCATTTATAACACCACTAAATTTATGACTAAATAGTTTTAGTCATTTATTTAGTAATTGATTTTAGTTATTTATTTAGTCGTTGATTTTAGTCATTGATTTGGTCATCGATTTGGTCATTGATTTAGTCATTGATTTAGTCATTGATTTAATCATTTATTTAGTCATGGTAGCAATTTATTTAGTCATGGTAGTCATATATTTAGTCATAGATTTAGTCATTAATTTAGTCATATATTTAGTCATTAATTTAGTCATTAATTTAGTCATATATTTAGTCATATATTTAGTCATTAATTTAGTCATTACTTTAGTCATTACTTTAGTCATATATTTAGTCATTAATTTAGTCATTTTTATTTACTAGTTTCCATTAATTGGTAGTAAATATAGTCATGAAATGAATAATTTATTAAATAGCATAAATTTATAATGCAAAACTAACATAATATTAAATTTGAACTAAAACATAAAAGCAAATAAAAATATTACATATACGAACAAGCTACAACATGCTAGAATTAAAAGATTGATTCAACATCATGATAAATAAAGGTAATCCGCAATAAAAAAAATTTAATGCAAATATATATATATATATATATATATAAAGTTATAAGATGTCAAAGTTGTCTAAGAGTTTCCAACACTTTCAAATACACCATGATAATTAAGATCCCTAAACACATTCAAAATACTACATAATGTAGTGAGCCAAGATGTCTAACATTAACTATGATATGATAAACATGTTCAACTATGTCATTTTTTGCAAATATTTTATTGGCCACCATGTGAAGGTTCCCTCTTTCTCTTTTAGATGAACAACTCCATCTATTTTGTCTTTATAAACAAGGGGTATGTTACTTGTGACCTTTAAATTTTTTACATTTGCATCTCCTATTCCTTTCAAGTTGACTCCATGTACAATAGATAGGGAGTGAATCCACCGAATTCCCATAGCATTACCATCAAACTAATACAACACCCTAAATTTATCCCCTTCTTTGAGTTTATGAATACATTTCTGCAAAAAGAAAAAAAAAATAACACATTATATTAGATAGGTAATGATTACCCTTGTTTGTATAATAAAATAACCATTACTTACTTAAATAGTACTTGCATGTGTGTGTTAAAATAATTGCAAAAGGAAAATTTTAAAAATAATTGCAATGATCAATCCAATTTACTAAAAAACCAACACTCATAATAGTGCTTACAATGTTACTATTAGCTTCATGCTAATTAGATACAAAGGCCACAAATATAAACACTACATTACCATACACATAAGGTTATGCCAACACTATTACACATAAACAAGGTAGCTAATGCACAAAAACAAACAATGCAATATGAAAGAACTAATACTACTATTGCAAGGTGAAGGTGAAATACATTGGGATGTACAAAAACAGTGGCATTAAAGCTCTGAAACATAATCCCATGCAGTCAACATAACCCTGTCAATGATGACATATAAAAGAAGAAGAAAAAACAAAATGTATCAAGGAAACATGTGACAACCATTAAGAGCAATCATTGAGGAAAGAATGTAGTCTTTCTCTATGGCTTTCATAGCAACAGTAAAGGAGTAACAAATAAGGTTGGATGTAGAGGTCACATAAATAATAGAGAAATAGCCTTTCACTATTAGAAAAAAGTGTAAAAGTATGCAAAAATAAGTAAGGAATGATGTCCAATAAACAAGTAGTAGTAGCAGTGAGTTTCATGGCTGTAGCAACGAGTTTAGTGCAAGGGAAGTGAGTTTTATGGCTGCAACAATGAGTTTAATGGATCGAGCAACAAATATCATTACTAAACAATAAGAAGACATTAAGAGAAAGCGACAAGAATATCAAAATAAACTTTTTTTTAATAACAACCATAATGAAGAGTTAACAATAGATCCTTGAAAGAAAGAACAATAGGTATCATCCAATGAAAGAAGCAACATGCTAAGTTCAATTTGTTGACAAGGTCAATTACAATTCCCTAAAACATAGTCAAGCATCATAAAGTATTGAAGTGCCAACAATCCCCACTGAAAAGTGACAAAGTAGGTACAATGATTGTTCTATGGGTTACATTCAATGTTTTAGTAGTCTATTCACTATTCCATAAGCTTGTTCACTATTTGGGATCATAACAGTCTAATACATGAAGGGTTTCATAATCGAGGAAAAGTAGAATTTTATAGCACTCACCTCAAGTTCAACACTAGTAGTACTATCAATATCATGCATATACTCCTTGAATTCAGCATAATCATTGTCAACATTGTCCTGAAGTTGTGTAGCTTTGTTGGTAGCTTTGTTGGGTCTTTTCCTTTTTGTTCTACTTTCATATAATTTTCCTGCATGTGGTTTAATCATCATGCAAAGTTAATATAAATCAAGTAAAGAATGCAAAAGCTATAAATTTTTGTCCACAACAACTATTATATTACCTCAACTTCAACAAAACTATGATTGACATCAAGGTGTTGTTGTTTTCGTGCTACTTTGATAAAATTGCTCTACATGTAGTTTAACCATCAAGCAAAAAAATATATCTAGATGAGTAATTCATGTAAAAAATATTCAACAGAGCCTTTCCGAGCATAAAAGTCACAATAGGTGGAATGGGTAAAAATCTATTTTTGTAGACTCATAAACCCTCAACTCTATCTTTACAGACCTGTTTCAGCAATTTGACTACAAAATGCACAAAATTGAAAATTCTTCAAGAATCCATTAAATCAGAAACAAATTGAAGTTAACTCACCCAACCACCTAGTTCAATGCAAAAGAGAACAAGGAAACACTGTACGGGCAAGTATAGAAGCTTGGAACTACAAATAATTAGAAATTTCTGAGAAAAGAACAAAATTTCAAGAGTTTTATTATTGCTTTATGATCCATAGCAGCAAAAATCTTTTGGGGAAAAAATTGGCAAACAAAAAGTATAAGATTTTTTGAAAAAATCAAGAAAAAGTTTGGAAAATTCAGGAAAAAATTAGATTTAAAAAAAGAGGTAAAAATTGTAGAACAAGAGATAAAAACTATTTTTTTGAAATTGAAAGGAATTTCCATAGCATAGAGATATAGAGAGCAAATAAAATAAAGAGTTTAGCTAATGAATTGTAAAAAATAGATTTTTGTAGTTTATATTCATATCATTGATTACATTGCATTGCACATCTTTCAAACTCAAAGCATTACTTTACATTGCATAACTAATGACTAGATGCCGATAGATGAGAAAATTTCAATTACAATATAGTTCTTACAAAGTCAACCTAAGGAGTTATGCAATTACTTCACATTGTATAACTAATAACTAGGAGTAGCTGCCAATTGCATTTGCTTGTCATGGCATTCTATGAGACCACATTTCTTTGAGGCATTTTTTCAAACATTTCATTGCCTTGTCTATGCTACCACAATTTTCATACATGTCTACCAAAGCATTTTGTCAAATAGTTCACTACCTTGTTGCTATGGCTAAAAACCTAAAAAAGGTACTTTCAAACAAGCTATGGATGCTTGGAAAAAATCTATCAAAAGCATAATAGTAAGCAATAGCATAGACAAAGTGGTGAACTCTTTGAAAAAATGCCTCAAAGAAATGAGGTCTCATGGTGATGGAATTCCATGACAATCAAAATGTTTTTGATTGTCATGGCATTCCATCACCATGAGACCTCATTTCTTTGAGGCATTTTTTCAAAGAGTTCATTGCCTTGTCTATGCTAACACATTTTCCAGACATGTCTATCAAAGCATTTTATCAAACAATTCATTGCCTTGCTGCTATGGCTAAAAGCCTAAAATAGGTGCTTTCAAACAAGCTATGGATGCTTGGCTAAAAGGATGCAATTTTTTTAAAAATTGGGATTAATCAGGATTTTTTGTAGATTTTTGCTTATGTGGCCCACATTGCCAAATTGTCACACCCATAAATGAGTTTGAGACTCCATAATCTTTCCCTGTTCCTAAATAAAAATTAGCACTATTGGCCTAAAAATGCCTCATTAGTGGAACCCCCATCATAGCCTCATTGATGGCCCGATGAAAGTAGTTAATAACCTAGTATTGGTGTAACAATACCCTATTGGGCTAAATCCTAAGGTGTCCTCCCCGATAGACCGATAGAGTCAACAAAAGCAAGCACATTGTTGTAACACATGAACATCGGTGGAACACATTTTTGCATTCCCTCGATGGCCCAATATAACAAATGTTTGCATTTCCCTGATGAAAGCAGTTAATAACCTAGTATCAGTGTAACAATACCCTATCGGGCTAACTCCTAAGGCGTCCTCCCCGATAGACCGATAGAGTCAACAAAAGCAAGCACATTGTTGTAACACATGAACATTGGTGGAATGAATGTTTGCATTCCCCCGATGGCCTGATATATAACCATGGATTATCAAAAATTAATATATATCGAGGGAATCAGTCTTGTTTACCTTGTTCATGGGCCAAAGGTGTATTAAGGGATTGGCACCCCCTTATGGTTTAAAAACCTACACTTCTGATACCTAACAAATAATTCATTGATCTCATAGTTATTTTTTCATAAAACTCACAGTCACAACATTTAGGAAAGTCACAATGGATTTCAATGAAACAAAAGGAAAAATTTCATAGATTCACTATTCTATATATGATTGTAATACTTTTCCTGGAGATCATGAGAGTAATTTTGTAAAGGCATGTTGTGGAAAACATTTATGAAATTTGCAAACAACTTTAGAATACAATATAAAGATGATATAGTTGAGAATCAAAATATTGAGGGATAACCTCTTACCTGATTTGAACCTGTGGAATTATGGTCATTCCATGCAGAAACTATAGGCTTAATAGAGGCAACCAACTGTGAAAATTTCTCAGTGAGATTTTAAGCAACTCATTATATGTTGGTACTCTTCATTTGAGTTGAGATGATTTGGAGAGGCTCTTACTAGGCATTCAACAAATGGCTGTGAAATCTCTATTGATGAACTAGATTTCCTCTTGATACTAGTACTAGATTTAGTATGATCTAGTGTTGCAATATAATTGACATCTTCTACACTTGCTTCTCTATTATTTTTTTCCACCTAAAATACAATGTCAATTTCAACATATAGTCAGTTCAATAAAAAATTGAAATAAATAACACAATGTAAATTGAACCAAAAATCCATACACTTACTCCACATTTGTCCATTTTGGCCTGCAACCTGCCTCGGCCAAATGTATATTCAATCCTCACATTATCTCTTGCTCTCTTGCCTCTGTTACTCTTTGTCAAATATTCTTCGAAATGCATACTTTCTTTCAATGCCTCCCACTATTTGGGAGATAGAGTGGAGTCTAACATCTCTTTTCCCTCCATGATTGTTTTTATGCAATTGTATCTAAAAATATTCATCAGAAGTCTCATCTTGTGCTTGTAATATTTTCTAGAGATTTTTCCACCAACAGTGTCAAAGGCATTTTCCATTTTTTGTATAACATATTCCACATTTCATGGATCTTGCTCTACAAAATTTGATTTGCAGATATCCAAATGGGCCCTACATCTTACGCCCAACTCGGAGGCCCACCTTGCAGCATTTTTCCCAATGGGTTCACCATCTCTTGATACCTCAACCAAGAATGGCTTCTTCCCTTCTAATATTCTTTCTTTTGTGTTCCTCTCTATAGATCTGTATAAATCTTGACTCAATCTTTGTCTTTTAACATAAGCAGGCACATCTTCTATTTCACCACTACAAATATTTCTGGCTGATCCACTAATTCCTTCAAAAGTTGTAGATGCGACAAGTGCACTCTCAGGCACATCAGATGCAAACGGACTCTCTTCATGACTTTGATTAACTGGAACTTCATGCTCCTTGGCCACATCACATGTGGCATGAGTAGGTAGATTAGTAGTGGTCTCTGTAGATTTCACTTCATCACAACTATTTTTTTCACCAACTTCATTTGTTGAATCACAAAAGCGTTGGCTTCTACGAGCTGGCAGCACTGTATCTTTACTTTCTTTTTGTTTTTTCTCTGCATTTTCTCTGCTCTCTTTTTCTTTCCTGTAAAACAAAAAAAATATCATATCATGTCTTATATACATAAAGCTCTTGCCTATAAAATTTCATTAAATAGTATTAAACAAATAATTTACTACTTAGTGGATTTACAACTTTCCTGTTTGACGTCAAACCAAGACGTGATAAATATTCATTATTCTTGGCCACACGTTCTTCATGAAAGTGCTCATAATCTGTCACTGGAATTTCAACATTGTGATCACTATCATCTAATTTGTGCCTTAAATTATTTTTCTTCATTTCCTGATGTCCACAAAAACAATAATGTATAAATTAGCAACTTGATACAGAGATAATTAACTGTAACAGAAATTGCATAAATACAAGTTTATGAGGTCTCAGTTTTAATGAACAGTCATTAAAACACGTACGAAGTCTAAAGCACTACAAACAACAATAGTCATTAGATGTTGTGGGTATTTCAGTCAATGGATATTAAATAATGGTGCCCTGCAGAAATGCCAGTTGCATAAAAAACTTAGCAATGTATTTGAATCAATCCATCAAATCTTTAGCAATAATGTTTTCATTCATGGTTCAATAAAAAAAAAAATATTACCAAATTTTAACTGGACATGAACTTGTAGCATGGAAACCATTTTGTACAACTAAACCAATGCTTTTCTTAGGTGATAGCACCATCACTAAGAAATGTCTATGGTATTTGGTGATTCTTACTTTTGTTGTTCTGTTACGTAATAATTTGTTCATAACATCCAGATACATTCATGAAGGGGTAGATTTCATGAAAAAGAACAGATATGTTGGAGTGGATAGTGAGTTACAAGCAAGGAAGGCCATGATTTGAGGACTAAGTAGTCAAACAATAGTGAACTTCAAGATATATGCAAAACATGAAGAACATTTGATCAAAGCAAAAAAAGCAATGACCTTACAGTATATAAAGATACATATGAGACAGTGATTTCTAGTGCATAAAGTCAGAAGCACAAATGCTGATAATAGTGATATCACTATTAAAAAGAATGTGAAGACAACAAAGGATGTGAGCAACATGTAATGCCAAAATAGTGGGGATATAATGAGGAAATGCTTCTATTGCAATGGGGAATCACTGTATTGATGCCTTGAGCATTGACAAAAAATAGTGATCAATCATCAAGGATTGTATATTGCTGCTATAAATAGTGAAGGAATAGAGAACAAAATACCATATCAGTGAGGAAATGAGTGCCACAGTGGGTGAAAGATCCAAGAAATGAAGACAACAATGAGAAATACTTTCATGGAAGTGAGCAATCAATGCCAAAGTAGTTCACAAGGCAATGGTATACAATAATATTACAAAATAGGGCTAAAGATAATGCCATATGTAGGGAAGACAATGTTATTTTAGTAAAAAAGTGTAAAAAAAAACATAAAAACAATGTTTAACAATACTTCAATGATGGCTTTTATAAAGGATGCTAGAACAATGATAGTGATAAAGAACATATATAAAAGCAGTAAATAGTCCAAAGGAGCTGTCAAGAAAAGATCATTGTTAAAGTAAAGCAATGATGGTATACATATTCATATTGCATACAACATTTATATATGAAAACATATTCATATTGCATTCATATAGAAACTTTGTTCAACATTAAAGCTTTGAAACATGTATTAGTCTGAAGGTCTGTGTCCTTAAAACATAAAACAGTCTTAAAACAAGATAAAAGTCTTACATAAAAGGTCATAAAATGGGGCTCATCAATAATCATTTGCATTTCCAGCAAGATCAGAATCCTGATCACTCATGTCTGCATTTACTTGATTTTCTTCCTCATCCTCATTTGTGACATGCAATACATTATCTCTCCCATTTTCTTCATTGGTAATAAAAATATCTTCTTCAAACAGTCCCTCATTGTCTTCATCCACTTCTTCGAATGTTTCTTGTAAATTAACATATTTCCCATCAAGCATTACATTAAAAACTTCCATGATTTTTCATCTCAAACGAGACTCTATTTGAATGGCATATGGCCAACCTGGGATTCTTACATCATCAATTAGAAATGATTGGTTAATTTGAAGAGGGGAAACATACGACTCATCTGTCTCTGATAAAAATTGTCATGTATTTGCACATACAAATCCATACTCATCAAATTGTACTGTGGATGGTTAGATCCACTTACATTTTAATAATATAGGACTATTTTCACCAAAATCCACTTGAATAATTTCTTCTCAATTTCATGTAGAAATTCAGCACTAACAACACAATCACAATTTGTCTTTCCTTTGTCTTTTTCTTCCTCTTAAATGACTACCATAGGCCCACATTCCACTAAAACACATAGCCCATAAATGTGGAGGTTGTGAAAGCTCACTTTCCTCAATTGTTATATCTTGACCTTCTTCTTTTGCATCATTGATTGCATTAGAAATCCATTCTTCAAATTTTGGAAAAGAATCACCTCCAATCAAATCATGATGTCTGCACCTTTGAGGTCGATGTTGCATCCAAGTTTGATTCTCTTCTTCATATTTTCTACATAGAATAATGACCTACAAATAGTAAGATTAATAATATAAATGTGTAAATGCAATTGAGTAAATAAATTATTGTGTAATTTTTTTTACCCGTGCCACTTATCGAATGAAGATATGTTTTGAAGAATAAAGGCATGTATTGCACTTCTTTCTTGATATGATAGCTTGAAGAGACATCCATTGCCTTCTAATACTTCACCTGCAACTCTCTCATCTTCGTCATCATCCCATACACGTTGATTGACATTTTTAAAATCCTTCATATATTCTGTGCAAAATCCCATGGCCTCTTGCATTGAATATCCCTTAGACATGTTGCCTTCTGGTTTTTCCCTAGTATGGACAATTTGTTTCAAAACCTTCATATATTGTTCTATAGGATACATACATCTCATTCTTACTAGGCCACAATGCTCTAGTTCATATTCTAGATGTATCAAAAGATGCATAGAAATGTTGAAGATTGCTGGTGGAAATTCTCTTTCCAATAGACAAAGGACTTCAACAACCTCCTCCCTCAAACTATCAAAGTTTGAAGGATCTAATACATGTAAACTCATTCTCTTTAATATTAAGCCCAACCTTATAATTTCCAATCTTGGCCCCTTTGCCAAACTTAATATATTTACCACAATAGGTAAAATATTCTCGATTATGACATGATAGTCATGGCTCTGGAGGCCTCTTAAGCTATTAATGTCAATTTAGCTTCTAATGTTGATACTTACATATCCAGTGGGAAAGTGAGTCTGAGACATCAACTGTAAGAATTGTGCATGTTGTTCCTTTGTTTAGACATAAGGAGCACTAGGTTTTCTATATTTTTCATTATCATATTTTTCAACCCAAAGATTTCTATGAATCTTTATTTCTCGAAAGTCTTCACGTGATGAAATAGTATCAAGAGCACCAAAAAGAGTTTATATAATAGCATAAGCTATATTTTTCTTAGTATGCATAAAGTCAACAATATTCCTAATGAATATATCCTTAAAGTATGGCAACTTATACAATATGCACAGCCATTTTACACTACTTTCATTACATGGATCATATCTACTACCAAAAATCCCATCATTTTCAATAAATGACATTATTTTTTGTCCATTCTCAACAATGTGATCACCTGTTATTAGCAATGGCACTTCACGATTCTCTTCTTGACCATTGAAAAGTGTTTTTTGTCGACGATATGGATGATCCATTTTAAGGTAAGTATGATGTCCACAATAAATACACTTATGCAAACTTCTTGAGTGCCTCACAAATCCTTAAAGTTGCAAGCAAGACATCCATGGTATCCATGAATAGAGAGACTAGACAATGTGCCATATGCAGGAAGATCATGAATCATAAACAATAAGGAAGCTCTTAAAGTGAACTTGATTGAATGACCATCCCTTAAAGATTGAATTGCTTTAATTCTTTTCCACAATTCCATTAGCTCATCATATAATGGCTCTAGATAAGCATCTATTGTATGTAAAGTCACACTTTTCTTTCCTAGTATAATCAATGATAACATTAAGAAAAATGGTTTAGTTGCTAACCATGGAGGCAAGTTATAATTTGTTAGAAACACTGGCCAAGTTGACCATTTAGTACATTGATCTGAGAATGGGTTCACCCCATCTAGAGCCAAACCCAACCTTATATTAGGAGGATCTTGAGAAAAATTGGGCCATCTGTTATCAAATTCCATCCACGTCTTAGAATCAGGCACATGCCATTGTTCTCCATCAGTGCTCTTATTTTGGGCATGCCACTAGCTTAGCAATGTCTCTGTACCTATACATTCAGAGTAATCGTGGGATTATTGAAAAGTGGCAAAGAACCTTTCTAGGAACCACAACTAATTTCAACCCTTGTATATACCTCAGTTCATGACATTTCAGACATTCACTCTCATTTGCAAGATTATTGTGAAATAATACACAACCATTCACACATGTGTGGATGTTTGCATACCCCAAGCTGAGCTTACTAATTTTCTTTTTACATTGACTTCATTTTGTTGGTAATGTGGAGTCAGCTAGTAACAATGAACTTAATAATGCCAATAATTGATCTACACTCTCATTTTTCCAACCATGCACCACTTGCAAGTTAAGAATTTGAAGGATTGTTGTCAAATGACTTAACTTGCAATTAGCATACACAAGCTTTAAAGCATTGTCCATTGACTTGGCCCAATCATTGTTTAGACCCTCATTCAAAATTCTATCAACTTCAAACCCTTTGTCAAAAAAATTTTCCTCTTCATCTATGTTTTGTGCCACTTCATCTATGTTGCCTCTTCATCTCTCACAGTCTAACATTCTATCATATCTTCATAATAATTTTAAGCCCAAGGGCTTATACCACTATTCCCATATCTTATCATATTTATTTTTTTCACCTTTCCACCAAGACAATTTTTACATGGACATGGATATTTGTCAATGTCCCTCTCATCAGCTACTCTCTCATCATATGCATGATATTGATCCATAGTCAAACTTTGATGCTCATCCATCTATAATATTGTGCATTCCCATATTAATCTAGTTTCTGATTTAAAGAAAAAAACATAAATCTAAAAACAGAGATGCCAAAACATTGTTGAAAGTAGTCACTTTTAGTACAGACCATAATAGAAAGAAAAAGATATAATGAGTCATTGTTCTGAGATCTATCTTACATTCATTTGAAGTTTACCTACTGAGATTGGAATATTCCTATGTTTCCTATAAGCTTACTTTTGGCAATGACGGTTTCATATTACCTCTAAATTCACTATAGAGTGCCTCACTGACTTCAAATTCATTGCAGAAAACTCTGAATTCCTTGCCCTCTTTTCAAAAGTCTCCAGGTCCTATCCAAACAAGCTTTATCACCCATGCAAGTGCTTCAATACCTGTCCATGAGAATAAAAAATTTCAACAACAATCCAATTCCATTCCTATGCCAACAATTATAAATTTTACAAGTTGTTTGACTTATAAATATAGAAAAGTTATGTAAACCACTAGATAAATAGCATTGAAAGGTTTGTCGTCTTTGACTTATAATTTGTTTTTGAGTTCAGCTAATGCAACTATTTTTTTCAGTTTGTTTTCATGTTTGTTACTCATGTAACTTGTACTTTCATATCCCTTTGAGTTGCTTTCTGTATTTCTTTCTTTTGCATTGGCTGTGTTATGAAAGTAAAACTTGAAAATGCCCCTGCTAATAAGATTTAAGTCTTTAGTTGTTTACTTGTTTTTGTGATATTTGACTTTTGAGTCAATATATAAGTCTAGATGTTTATCTAGATTGATGTGGATCTTGCAAATTCCAGATACTTAAAGCCAAAACATGATTGAGCCTTGAAAGTGGATTGATCCACATATAACATTATGGCGAGTGCTAGAATGTAATGTTCATTATGGGTCATAAATGAGTGGAGGTGATACAGAATATTTAAATATACCAGTAATAGTCATATGGTGTTAATCAGTTAATGTAAATGTGACATAAGGATTTATTATATATAAGTGAGTTGAAGGCCAAGAGTATTTTGTCTGATTGTCAAAGAGGACAAACTTAACATAGCCATACACTCATAATTGATTTTGGATCACAAGTGTTTGTGTTCAAAATCATCTCTTAGAAGCACATGATATATATCTTCTACATGTATTTCATCATGCTGCAAGTATATCTTGACAAGCTTATCTCTAGGTTCACCTAACTTAGAATTACATGCCAGATGCTACTATGTTTTTTCCTTGGTGAGTTAGCTATGTTTCTTTTTGTTCATAAGAAAAATCTTTATAATTAGTGTGGGTTTGTATCTTTTGATGTGCATCCATTTCAGGTCTGCAGTCAAATGGATTCCAAAGAGGTTGTGTTTGGTGGGGGCTCATCACGTAATATTTTGGAGTAATTCTTTAATTGGAAAATATATCCTTATTTTCTATAATTTTATTCTATTTGGTAGAGTGGCTTTGGGGATAAGGATTTTAAATGTTTACACAACTCTATGAAGAAGTCATGCTTTCTTTATAAGAGTGTCTCTAAAATTTACTTCCAAATTACCATGACAAATCCCCTGAAAACTGTGGTTATAGGAGGGTGTGGGAGGTGTGCTCAATGAATGTGATGTATATGCTATCCAAAAAACAACTGAGTTGGTTCCTGTAGAAGTACTTTGGACAATTCGATTGACTAGATATGCATGCATTAGCAGTTTCAAGTGTAGCAGAGCCTACTCAATCATGGGAAATGTTAGGAAATTCATTTGTCTCTCTAGTAAAAAAAAATTTCAACCATTGCAAATTTGCAACTAGCTTGAAACAGTATTTTCATTATTGAAGAACTAGCATTCATCTTGTCATAGTTCTTTGGTAGAACTGTAGAAACATGGGGATATTGTAAATAATATTATAAATTAAAGGATTAACATTGATTTGGTCAAGCTAGGTAATGAGAACCATATATATGTAGTATTTCTCTTCTTGGAGACAACAAGCTTTATTCAGTTATCCATTACTAATTATTATTCTCTCTTATCTTTTTGTATGATCTATGCATGTTATTTTTCATTGTGCTAGTTGTTAGAACTCAAAATTTTCACATTTTTCACTAGCCTCCACCCACCAATCCTCCACATTCCACCGAAATTCATCACATTTTAATTTTATGATCAACACAAATTGTTGAAATTTGTGTGACAAGATCCATTTTGTAGCCCACATTGCCAAATTGTCACACCCATAAATAAGTTTGAGACTCCATAATTTTTCCTAAGTAAAAATTAGCACTATTGGCCTAACAATGCATCGTCAGCAGAACCCCCATCATAGCCTTGTCGATGGCCCAATGAAAATAGTTCATAACCTAGTATCAGTGTAACAACACCCTATCGGGCTAACTCCTAAGGCGTTCCCCCTGATAGACCAATAGAGTCAACAAAAGTAAGCACATCATTGTAACACATGAATATCGGTGGAACGAATGTGTACATTCCCCTGATGGCCTAATATAATCATAAATTATCACAAATTATTATATATCGGGGGAATTAATGTGTATTAAGGTAATATATTTTGGCGTCCTGCCGATAGACCAAAGGAAAATTGTTCATCGGTGGAGAGGGTGGCTATCGATGGAATAAGGATTGCAATCTTACCAATATAGTGATGATGATTGATTGCTAAGTGATGTGACATCTCAAGGAATCATCCAGATATTTAAAAATAAATGCTTCCTCCAATGAAAAGACTGAAATGGGTGGTGTATTTATGAGCCAAAGTTTAAGTGAATTATATCACAAGTTGATTGCATAATTGTTGCATAGTTTGGAAGATTTCGCTGAGGAAAAAAGTAGAAAGGAAAAACTAGGATTTCTCACATAATAGAAACCAGTGGAGGTGAGATCCAAGTAAGTACACCAATCCCAGTTGAGAAGTTGTATTTTTCAAAGGATTAAGAATTTGAACAATGGAGGAAAATGTAGAAACCCCCAAAGCTAAGAAACATAAAATTGACCAGAGACTCTTGAATCAAGACCTGATAGATCAATTCCCTAGGTCAAGGCCAAGACCTAGGAGGGTTGCTAAAATTAATCCTTCAATGGATAGATTATTAGATAAACATAAAGGCTTGGGGGATATTTGGACACCATGACACGGGTATGAGATTTTCATGTATCATTATAGGAAACAATTTAGGTTTCAGCCAGTCTGCAACCCATGGAGGTTGAACTTGGGAATATTTGTGGTGCCCAATGTGTTCATAAATGTAGAATTAATTAAAGATATAGCTAGTAGATATGACCCCAAGAGGAGAACTATCCAAGCACATAATGGGGCTGACATGCTTGTTATTTCTGAGGATTTAATTTCTAATGTGTCTTAGTTGGGCTGTCCTATAAACTTGCCATTCATGATTAGAGATCTCTTGATAGAGTATAACCATATGGATACCAGCTACAAATGATGGAAACTACCCTTTCATAGGCCTAAGAATGAAGGAGGCCAACTCAGGAGGTTTTCGAGTAATGAAAACCCTCCTTTTCATGAGGACTTATTTGAAGAATATTTTAGATACTTATTATTCAGCCAATTAGGTCTTGGGGGTAGAGGTCCCACACCTCATGTCTATTGCCCCAATGGTCTTAGCTATAGACATACAAAGCAATGATGTCAAGTCATTCAATTATGCTAGATACTTGGCCAGCGACCTAAACCGAGAGCTTGAAAAGATTAAAAACAATAGTGAATATATTCATTTCAAACATTATTCTCTATTCATGCATTTTCTCATGCATGAGGGACATGTTAAAAGGGTCCGAAGTCAAGAATTAAGAATAAAAGATATAGATGAAAATGGGAACCTCAAACCTGTATAGATGTGGACTTCACTGTGGGATAGTCGATTTGGTAGATCTCATTATCTTTATTTTGAGGATTTTTTTGTGAAACCATTAATGGAGTGGTTGGGATATCTATGTGATTATAACTTATCCCCAGAAGTGCAAACATTTCTAAGACCAAAGTAAAATGACCTGAGGAAAAAGGTGGATCATAATTGGGGAGACTGGTATGCTTTTCATAACTGCACAGTGATTAGGGTTTATGGGTTTGAAGGAACTCCACACTTGTTGCCACAAGTAGTTCCTGATAGAATTTCCTACTTAGAAATTGTGAGTCAATTAGAAAAATATGATGCCAAAAACCTCAAAGGACATAGCAAACAATCGATCATGCTCAGTACCTTATGTTTTGGACACTTTACGATGGTTGCAAATGAGGGATATGAGGAAATTGGTGCTAAATTAGCACAATATAACCTCCCTCTAGGTAACAAAATGAATTTTTTTGATGTAGAAGGCTTTATTCACAAAGCAAGGTTATCACAAGTGTTATCAAGATATGAGCTTGTATTCTTGGTTGAAGATGTAATCAGAAACCATGATGAAGCCTCTACCACTAAAAGAATGACTGCATATAATAGGGTTATGCTTGTAGAGGAATGTAAAAGAAGAAATGTCCCATCTCATTCAAAGGCATTTGGTCAAATACAGGATCCTCTAGCAAGGATTGAACAACTCATTATTCATATGGATGAAGTGGTAAATAATGTGCCTTCATTTTTCTTTGATGCCCCTCATGCAACCTATTCAGGAGTGCAGGCTGAAGATATAGAGCCCTTAGATTATATCACTTCACAACCAACTCCTGATGTGAGTTTTTCTGTAGATACTGATATGAGTGAAGAAGAGGAGAGTGATGAGGAAAGTGATGAGGAGGAAGAGAAAGTACAACAAATAAGTGCTCCTGTAATTGTATGGTATGAGCCTCCTTAGGAACACAATGTTGTAAGATTTGAAGCATCAAATGAATTATTAGATGATGTTAGGGTAAAGCCAAGACATGAGTTCATTTTTGATGGATATTTTGTTAAGTCTCTTGAGTTTAAATCATTTGTTTATGAATATAAATCCAAGAAAATGAGACAAAAGATGCAGGATGTCACTCTTGAATGAGAAGCTGTTGTTTTGAAAGAATTGAAAAAAGAAATAAACAAAGATATGGAGTCCATCACTCCTAAGAGAGGGAGAGAGTTACTCCAAGAAACTAGAGTATTTCTTTTGTCTGGATGGGATATAAGCTTTGCAATTGTGTTTGATAGTTTCAGAAAGAGAGGAGATAAAACAATGAATTTAACAGACGAAGCAAGTGACAAGATGTATTCAGGATTTGGATGCAATCCATATGAGGCCATCTTGCTTATTTGGTCATTGTACCCCCATGACAACTGAATAGCTGTGATTGATAATCCAAACCAAATTTTTGGACATCTCTTGGTTCAAAGAGTAGGGTTTACCAACCCCGTGGAGACAGTAGAGTTGAATGTCAATGTGGAAAAGTTCACCAAGGCACAGATTGATAAGTTGGTTAAATAAAATGACAAGTTGAAGAAGGAATTAGCACATCAAAGAGAAAGGTCATCTTCCTCTTCCACACTAGAATTATATTCCCCATGGCTTGAGAAAGATAAGAGAGTATTCAGATGTAATGGCTAATACAACTTATTGGAAGCAGTGCCACCTAAAATCTCAGGAAAAATGTAAATAATTAGAGAATTAAGTCAAAACCATCAAGTATAATATTGCATCCGAAATGATCAAGGGAAGATTCAATAAGATGATGAAATGTGCAGATGAATATTGGAGGAAATTTAGACAGGTACTCTTAGCAATAGAGGAGAGCGAATGATTACAGGGGAGAATATCGAAAAGAGACAAGAGGTTCAAGACAAGCAAATCCTAAAAGGAAAGAAAATGCAGACACATAACAAATTGGTAGAAGCACACAATGGATATCATAAAAAGCTTGTCAAGGATTTCGAGTGCTTCAATTCAACTCTGACACTTTATGATGATATGGGAAATCCTCAAGAATATGATGATTGGAAGGAATATTTTAATGTGATTCTAACTACTGCATTACAAGAGATCAACGACGAGGATACGATTTTACAAAATACTCACAACCAGCTCAAGAAGATGATGTATATGGAGTATGATATGAGAGAGGTGATCTGTAATGCAGATACTTGTGTTGAAAAAGAATACATCCATCACCTCTTTGCATTCAATTTATTCCTCAACCAAACAATAGATACACCAGACATAGCAGGGCAACCATCAGGATGAAAGGAGTCAGCTAACAACATGAGCACCATATCATGGAGTAGAATCTTTGAACAAATCTTAGGTGGTCATGGGCTTCTGCTTGGAGATTAACAGATCAATGCATTTAGTTGCTACAATATTTCATTTTCTTAATTATGTTTAGTTATCAAACAACATGAATTTTTGTAATGGGTCTATAGCTTGTTGCCTCTCACATATATAAGAGATACCAAGACCCAAATAGATCATCTATCTCATATCATAAACTACTATTATAATGCATATTATTCAAAGATAAATATAATGGAGAAGGTTATGCATAATTGCTAATTTTCTTTCAAGTGTTCAACTGTTGTGTGGATTTATATGCTTATATGTTATTTGGCTATCTCTGAAGTGGCTGTTTATGTTATTCAAATTGAGTGTGTGGAAATACATTTAATTTGTCAATACATATTTGTTGTAGTTGTGTGACATTGTTGACTAGTTTCAGTGTGCAGAAGAATGAAAATCTCTTTTAAGAAATCAAATTTGATAGGTTCTTGTTTGGATTAAAGTCCTTTTTAATAGATTGTCTTAATTGGTTTCCTTTCATATTTGAATTAAATCCTTTCACAACTTCATATTAGCATAAGGGGATATCACTAGGATTACTAAGAGGAGTCCAAATAACTGACATACTTGCACATTTTCTTAAGGTGCAAACATTCAAAGTGCCCAATTGTTTGAGTTAAGCTGAAGAGTGAATCTACCTATCTTACAAAACCCTATCTCCAAAATCATTATTCATCCCTCCACTCTATCCACCCAATAGAAGTAGGCACTAGTAATAATTAGATATTACATACAAAATACAACTCACAAACTTTAACTCTCAATTACTCTCACTAGTATTTAGACATTAAAGCTCTGCATTTGCTTCATCTCACGTGCAATAGTAGGTAGATTGCTCAATCTAGGAACCATATCTATTTGCAAATATGCCTTATTGTTTAGGTATACCTTCCTAGGTCTGGTAGAGCCTAAAGAGTAGAAGGTAATCAGTCATGCTTACCTTGTTCATGGGCCAAAGGTGTATTAAGGGATTGGCACCCCTTATGGTTTAAAACCTACACTTTGAGACCTAACACTAGTGATGATGGCCCAAGATTTTTCATCAAAATATATGCATGACTTCCATGGTTTAACTACATCTCATTTTCCTTTCCATGATGAGAAGGTAGAGGTATATTTCAATAAGAGCCTCCATTTTTTGAATTGGCATCAAACAATACCTTCAACCTCAACTTATGTCATTACATATAATGGAATTTCCCCAATTGTATGTATTGTTTAATCACACAATAAGGGGCCTTTAGATCCCAATGGTACCTTCCCAATCTACATATACCTTTGGTGTTAATGAAAATCACAGGAAGAAGTGAAAGTGTTAGGAAGGTAGGTCTATTTCATCTAGATTTTTTTCATTGTTGAAATACATCTACCTTAATTGATGCAAATCTGTTCATGAGATTTATGCATGATCACTATTGCTCTCTATGCTCTACTAGTTTGATATGCCCATGATTTTTTTCCTATAGTATTTGACTAATGACTCTCTGTGAATAACCCAAGTATAGTGCTTTAATTTCTTTCAAACATAAAGTGGGTGGTAAGTGTTGCTTTATGTGATAACCATACATGACTTAGTTAAGAAATGGGAATCTCACTTATAAGATTTTCTCAATGAATTAGGATCTTGTATGCAAATACATGACATCTATCTTTTTATTTTTCCCTTTTTAGGTCCACTCTTGAAAGCTCCTAAGTGGTTGAAGAGACCAGTTGGTGTCAGTTTTGGATTTGGAGGAAAGATTGCTTCATTTCAGCTTGGTACAGTGTCATAGAGTGTTGTTGGATCTTCTGAGGTAGAGTGCAATTTATTCTTTGGTACATGCCATTAAGATGATATATGGTCTTATTTTTCTACTATTTTCATAGGTATATATACATAATCTCATTACCGAGGACAATTTGGTGCTTCGTTCAATAGAGTTTAAAGATGCAATAGTAGATGGTGAGAAATCATCATTGAGACAAGAAGTCTCAGGATTCTTAGTTACTTATTTGTGGATACTTTTTGAATGGGATTAATAACAATTTACATTCATTTGTATTGTTTCACTTGCAAATTTTTGGTTTCTACATTGATTTAGTTTGGAAGAAGAGAGGGAGACATGGAATTTCCTAAGAGTCATGTTTGGAGATGGAGGCAATGCTAGGACAAAGCTACTTGAGCACCTTGGATTTCAAGTGCAGTCAACAGAGAATCAAGACTTACAAGAAGCTCAATCTTCCAACATTGATGATATTAGTAGTGAAATAATCAACAATGTCACTCTTGATGATACAACACAATTAGATCCATCAGTTCAGTCAAAAGGTGGACAAGATGTTACATTCCCCAGAGACAATGGCGAGGAGTTTTTTGATAATTTGCATATTCTGAAAGAAGATTCCTCACTTCCTCTCACTGAAAATGATTTTGTTGTTGCAAAGGATGCCCTAGGCAATGGAGAAGAGGTGCAACATGAAGCTACTAAATATTTGACTGAATACTAAGAATGTGATGAATCCATTCAAATTTCTTTAGTTTTTGGTGATTATAAGGGAGCGATCATGCAATGCCTGTCAGTAAACAAGATGGCAGATGCAGTTTTCATTGCTCATGTCGGGGGAGTTCTGTACGAGAGAAAACTTGTGATGAATATTTAAGAAAAATGAATTGTTCCTATCTTAATGTTATGCTTATATACTAATTGCATGGAATTTTCAATGTCTTAAAGTCTTTTAATGTTTTATTTTTTACCCTTGTATTTAGCTATCTGGATTTTAGAAGGCTAATTGGCTCTGTTTATCTAAAATATATTTCTTTCTGTGGAATATTTTCTGACTTAACACTATTAGTGTAGGTGGTTTTTGCTATGGTCAATAATTATCTTATTGGCCTTGAGAACATCAGGCCTTTGAAATCCTAGAAAGAAACTCTTGCTTTACTTTGTACACTAAGTTTTTTTTCCCACAAAAAATAGTTAAATAGAAAATTATGTAAATTGGATAATGCAATTTTGATTTGGAGCAAATTGTACTTGGAAATAAGGTTTTTTTATAACTCATTTCTAATTTATGTGAATTGTAGTTTGAAGTTTTTGATATAATGAGAAAGCATACAAATTTATGCATTGTATCATACAATTGTGTACAATATTTTCAAACATTTATCATACTTGTATCATAGATACAAGACTTGGATGTAAAATAGTCTTGGTAGGCTAATTTTTGACTTAAGACTTGGAGGACTCGGCACAGACTTGGTAGGTTGACTTTTTGACTTGGACGTTGAAGGTAGGTTTTCAAATCAAATAAACCCTACCCCACAGAGTGATGTGTGTTTTCCATTATATTTTCATTGAATTCTTTTGGAAAAGAAATAAAGTTAGCTATGATGGTTTTTTGTTTTATGCAAAAAATCAACTGCCTGAGATTCCCTCCAAATGCATACATGACCCGATCGACCAAGGCACCAAAAATACTTTTTTTTTTTTGTCTACCAAAAATACCTATTGCTAAAATGCACCAAAAAAACTATTGTGTGGAAAGCATGCAAAAATTAATCTTCATTTTTAGGGGAAAAAAATTCATCTATCTACATTGTCATTTTAATATAGGTTGTGAAAATTAAGATAAGCATGATGTGCTCCTAAAATTACTAGAGTTCAAACTTGTATAAAAATAACATCTATAAAAATGATCCACACACAATTGATTTCATAGATTATAAAATAATTCTATTTAAAAATAATAATTAACAATATAAAGTCTGAAAGAAAAATTTTGCATACCAAAAGTGATCATAATTGTTATTTCTATTTCACATTATTAAGATGGTTGAGTATATCAGCAAGTGAAGATAGAAGTGAATCAATTTCTTCATTTTTATTGCAATTGGATTGTTTAAATCATATTTAATTTATTAGTGAAATTGACCATAATTTCTCTTTGATACATTTGACATGCTAACACAACAGGAAAATCAAACTAGCTTAAAATCATAGTTAAAAACATTAACGATTCATTAACATAATGAGTAATAAAAGTTAAAGAATGTAAATGTTTATAATTTTTTTTATAAAATATGTGAAGGCCTTAATACTACACCAAGAGGCAATGCCTTCCACGCAATAGGTATTTTTGGTGCACCAAGCAACCTAGGTGGCCAAATGGCTTGCTTAGGTAGGAGTCCCATGAGGAGGGCTTAATTAACTCTATGGATTATGATCAAATTCAAAAGAAAAAAGAATAGAGGAGTAATAGTCATTTATCTAGTCATTAATTTATCCATATATTTAGTCATTTATTTAGTCATTTTTATTTGTTTGATATTAGTCATTTATTTAGTCATTTAGTTATGATTTTACCCAATTACCAAATTAATCACCTTTTTTATTTTTTTATTCAAGGGGTAAACACTTTTGACCAGAGCTATGAACCAGATACAACCATTCAACAATACCACCCCAATGGGGTTTGAACCTTGGCAAGAACAACAATGCCACCCATAAACCAACACACCATGCCAATACCGACTACCAAATTAGTCACTTATAAATGACCAAATTAGTCATTTATTTTCAAAATACTACTAGTGTTAGTCACGTGACTAAAAGTTTTAGTCACGTAGTCATTTATTTGCCAAATTATACTAGTGGATTATTCACTGACTAAGGACTCTCACTGCTTGGGAAATGTTTGGCCTTGTACAAACCATAGCATACATTAAACTACCAAAAACACTCATACGATTCTCTGGTCATGTCCTCCATCTTAATAGGATATTTTATAAAATCATTCATAAAAAGCTTCATCCCCTACATCATAGGAACAAATAACTATCTACAATTTGCCATATTGAATCTCTCTAACATTGAGTTCACATACTTTCTTTGGCTTAAACAAAGATTTTTGTTACTCTATAAAAATGATCTCCTCCCTAGAATCACCTTACTACTTTCGAACTTTCATAATTAACTATTTAATATTGAGACTTCAATATCGATATGATTTAATAATTCATAATTTAAAATATCATCTGTCATTCCCCCTAATGATTATTAACCAATTCAGATTTATTAGTTAATAATGGTCAATTATTATCTCAAAAATCCTTTGAAAAACAAGGTATAAATTTCTAGTACCACTTTTTTAGACTTCTTCTTGATTAAAAATTTCCTTATTTATTGAACTACGTTTCTTTTAAGTGACTCCTAAAATGCTCTTAAATTCTTATTAATTATTTCTCCATCACCACTAGGATTAATTAATTCACATCCAATTTTCCAATCCAAATTATACATGCTACTATAACTAATAAATAAACCAGATTATTTGCTTCCTCTTGAGAAATATTCAATCATTCAATTCCCTCCAATAATAATTCCCCTTTGCACTCCACCATAATTAATATCTCTTTATTATTTAGAACCACTATCTCTGAAAAAATTTATTATTAAAGTTTCTGCAGTCAAGTAAGGGTACTAGCCCCAAGTCTTGTTTTCTTTGTTTTGACCACTCTCATCTATTGCTTTCACCAGGAATTACATCATCATCATCATATCCCTCCTTCTTCTAGGGACATTAGTTTCAAATCAAGAAAAAACACAACTGAATCACAAATGAAGCATTGACCTTTTTAGTTCTTCCTTCATCCATAACCACTCAATCCTTGAGGTTGCATTATTTTCTTATCAAAAAATTTGAGCTCTTCAATTTCCTCATCATTGGTTTCGGGGAGTGTGTCTTAGTCTTTCTCAGAGTGTGGAACCTAGTCTATTAACAATATTTCATTTCTTCTTTTTTTTTTTCGTAGTGGAAGGCAAATGCTAGAACTTTATACTTCTTCTATTAGAACCATTTTGCTGGTAAATCCCAAAGCTTGTAAGCTTCACACTGTAACCAGGTTAACGAGAACATTGACCACCGCAACACAATTAACCTCTTCCCTCAAGTCATGACACTTCCATTCAAAGAAACACTTCATTGTCTTGTGCCGGATTTGTAATAAAACACGTGCCATCATTGTCTGATTAACCTTGTGAAGTTGGTGTTTTGATTGATATTTAGGTTTTTTTTATCGCTTCTGCCCAAAAAAATTTTTCAAGGTAACACCACTCAATATACTACATCCCTCTCCATTTTTATCCTATTCATCCTCTCGCAACGCCATTTTTACTTTGGGTGTAGAGAGTCGGTCTACCGACTCTAGAACTTGCCTGATCGAAAAAACTCACCACCAGGCGACTCAAACATTAATCCTACCGTATGATTTTCTACCGGCTTTAAACTTCTTAAACCCAAGAATCAAATTTAATTTTGACAATAAATAAAGGTCTTCTATTTCTGTATGAAAAAATAAATTAATATTTGTCAATAGGTCACAACCAAACCATTTGCTTGATATAGTGTTTTGCCCCACCTTGAAACCCTTTGGACAATACACTATAACACAAAAACGAATCGCAACGCATTTTGAAGTGCAACGATTAAAAATTGCAGAAGAAACAAAACTTGTTTTCAGACCTAATTGACAAGGTTCCAACACTACGCTACGTGAACCCATTGACCAAAAACAAGAATAATAAATCTGCCATTTCTCCGCAACAAGAATGTCTAACAAAATCATTTTTACCGATCCATCACATAATTTCTCAACCAATATCTCTGGTTTTCTGTTTTTTCTGTGATACCATTGCATAAATTTCATTAACTAATATTGCAAGGTACATCATTAACTTACCCGTGGCGAATCATTTTCAATGTGAATTACAACATCACATCACTACTAAAACTTGTTTGAGGCAATTCGAAGAATAAGAAGAGAGAAAAACAGTGTGTTTGTTTATTTCAATTCAGTGCAAGTAATTAAGATATTTTTAAAAATCAGAATCAGTGTAGAATCCACAAAACCAAGTGGTAGGTGAGGTGATATCTTCAAAGGGAGACCCAATGAGATAAAGAACCATCCCATTCCCATTGGAACCTTAAGGTCACCCCCCATATAGGAATAGCCTTGGCCCATCGCAATCCTAAGGCAAGACAAATAGAACCGACACCGAAATTGAATTGGGCCTGTAAAAAAAGGACAAAGAAACACCCAACAGACTAACAGCAATAGCACCCATTGGACCAAAGCCATACACAAAAGGGGAGTGAACAAAAAGGGAAGCCTAGTCTCAAAGGAAAGTGTCATCGATGGCCCGAAATGGGCCGCCGGGATCACTCTCATTAACGTCCACCCGAATTTGGTTATCTTGACAACTCTCACTGGGCCTAGCCCCAAGGGTGACTATGTGCAACCAATAGTCCATATGAGGACACTCAGTTGGTCTTCCTACAGGCCCCTCAACCCAGATTAGCCAAACGGGCACTACAAGCATTTGGAGGTATTCATTATGTTGATTAATGTGTAATACCCAAACCCAATTCATTTTAAGTTATCACTGAGTTAAAACTCTCACAAGGTTATCCTTCACTATTTGTGTGGGTAACCAAGGACCACCCCCCTTCTAGCAGCCAGGAGACCCAATTTCTATGGACTTGCAAGGCATCCACTTTTGGTCATCAAAGATAAAACAATGTTAATAAAGCATGTAACAAAACAGTATAATAAACATTTCGATCAAACACAATGATTCGACCCAAACACAACTGCCTGATAAACCGCATCTGAAGTCTGAAACGACGCATCTGTAGGCGTCGCGACGCATCTGTTGACCTGAAAGCCGCATCTGTTAAACAGAGTCGCATCTGACAGTCAGAAAGCCGCAAGTGAAACATTGAACCGCAATTGCTTAACTGCGACGCAATTGCTAAACTGAGACGCATCTGCCTGTCAAACCTTTTAAACTGCACAGTCAAAACCAGAGACCTCCAAACTGTCAGCCATTTGTCAAACTCTGTCATCAGAAGGATTCTGCCAGAAACCCAATTTGAAATTGCTCAAAGTTTTGTCCCTTAGCTTGCATTGATCACCTTAGGTTTCATACCTCACCCCATTTAGTATCATACATTCAGCATTACATTGTCCCTAGGCTCATATCTTGCATACTTAGGAGTAGGCAAATCTCAAGCACCCCTTAGCAAAATCATTGTTTTCGAAATTAGACCCTTTTGGACCAAGTCATCAAACATCCTTTTAGTCATTGTCCTCTTTGGTGAGATTTCTTCCAACTCAAAAGTCTAGTTAGGAAGACTCATTAGTCATCTTGTCAACTTGTCATTAATAACAAAGTCCTCTAGCAGTCCACATCGAAAACAAAGTTCAAGCTTAGAAGTGCTTAGATAGCCTCATTTTACATTGCATCCACATTGCATACCTTATTCACAAAAATCCAAAAAAAAAAAACAGTGGTCATTTTAGTCGTCAATTTGAACCTTAGACTTCACCTAGTGTCATACTTGCATTTAGTGGACATCCCCTTTGAGCAAGCTCATTTATGGTCGAAACCAGACTTCAAAAGCAAAAAAGACAAATGGAAAACTTCATGCCAGATCCCAACAGTCCTCCACATGACTCAAACTGGACCGCGAATGATCCCTTTACCAATCTAGACAATCAACCTCTAGTGACAACACAATCCTTACCTAACAACTCATTCGAGCGCTACATGCAAAGAGATGAAAATGGTCAACTCCTTCAAGAACACATAGAAGCATTGACACAAGACCCAGAGGCCTACCAGTTGGCTGAAACAATAGCACGTCACGATAGGGACAGATTCGTAGCTATGCTCTTGAGTGAAGGAGCTAGGTTACCACCAGGATTTGACATTAACACATTACATGATCCTAATGCCAACAATGTTCACAACATCTCACACAGTGGTCAAGTTCTAAATACTACAAGCAACATCCCTTTTGGCACAACGACATTGCATACCACATCCAACATCCCAAACATCTCCAATACAATAAACGCTACATCTATTGGGGGATCACAGTCATCCACAACATCCACAACACTACCCCAATTAAATACAACCTCTCTTGGTTCCGTGACATCATCGGAAAATCATTCCAATCCTCCTGTTATCCCAACAGCAAATACCACAGGGGCATCATCAAGTCATCACAACTCCCCCTTGACAACTACATCTACTACCATGAACACAACCTCAACAAACGCATTCAGTAGCAGTTCACAACATCCTTTGGGAGGACCCACAGGACGTATCTTCATACAAGGACAACAACAAAACGTTAACACGACAACACAGTCAAACGTCACTACCTCCCAAGGTACAACTGCCAATGTGCCCCTTGTGCAAAATCAGCAATTCACACAAAGTGGCCAACTGACTCAACCCATGACATCGTTAGTACATCATAACATTCCTGGTCACAACATCCCCCAAATAATGACACGCATAGCTGGGGGACATATTCCAACATACTCATCCAACGTTCACACTCATCAACATGCACCTAGTCACAACTTTCAATACCAACAACACACATCATACGTACCACAACAACCCATACCGCCACAATACACCTATACTCACGCAAGAACACCTGGTGTACCAGGCAATCCAACGTATGGACATGTCAATGACCCCACCATAGATGAACTCAAAGCAACAGTGCGGGATATGGCGAAGCAAATGCAAAACATGCTCATTACGGGTGGGAAATCCGAAATATCATATGACTTGGACGTATACCCATTCGACACAAACTTACGTATGCCTGCATTTCCGCCAGGATATGTGTCACCCAACTTCACTAAATACAAAGGCAAAACAAATCCCATTGAACATCTTCGCGAATTCGCAACTAACTGTATGGATATCGCCTACGAACCCACATACCTGATGAGACTCTTTTCCAAAAGTTTGGCGGGTCAAGCCCTTGAATGGTTTTCAACACAAAAAGATATCCAATCATGGGATGAGCTCAAAAGGAGGTTCCTAAAAAATTACGCATACAATATTGACATGGACACCTCTATCACTAGCTTGTGCAATCTCACACAAGAAGAGTCGGGTGAGACATTTATCCCGTTCTTCCAAAAATGGAGAAGCCTCGCTAGTCGATGCCACATTGACATTCCTGAAAGGGAAAAGGTCGACATGTTTGTCCAAACACTTCTAGGGCCCCTCAAATTCGCATTGCAAATACATTGTTGCACAACCTTCACAGAATTAGTGGAAAAGGGGGTCCAAATTGAGAAAGCCCTTATCGCAAAGGGAGAACTGAAATATGGCTCCAAAAATACAAACACCAACACACCCGCTGACAAAAACAAATATTGGGTCAAGAATAAACATGTCACAAACGATGGTGTTGTAGACGCCAAGACTGCAAGTCCCGTATTGGCTCTGAAAGGGATACAACAACAAAATAGACCAACAACGACATCGACACCTCCCCCCAATACTCCTTCGAACAATCAAAATGGTCAAAACCGTCAAGGACAATATCGTCAACCAAGACAATTCCCTAGGGGTCGCACATACACCAATTTAGGTGAACCCATTGCAGACGTCCTCAAGAAATGCATTCAACACGGGGTCATCACACTTCCGGAAATAAAACCTTATGACCCCGGACAATTCAAACCAGCATGGTGGGATGACAACGCAGTTTGCGAATACCATCGGGTCAAAGGGCATACAACCTCCAACTGTAGACAACTGAAAAACGTAATTCAAGACCTTATTGACAATCACACTATCGAAGTAGGTGGATCGCAATTCAATTCCAACTCGGATCATACTATACACAAGAATCCACTGCAGGATCATGGTCCCCATAATGCTTCCACTTCAGCTAACTTCACCCGAGCCAAGTACGATTACTCTGGGGGACCAATAATAAATAATGTTAGAACAGACGAGGAATACATCCACACCATCACGATCAAGAGAGCACCACAGTGCAATGCTACTACGCGAAGTGGCAAGGTCACTATACCCAATCCGCCTCCCCCTAGACAAGCCAAGATTATTATAGGAGGCCCATCTGCTAAGCAATCACAACCAGCTCCATCAGCTAAACAACCAAAACCTGTCTCAACCCCACAACCGGGAAAACCGAAAAGTCAGTTCAATCTCATTGACCAACTAGGAAAGACTCCTGCGCAAATATCTATCCTTGAGCTGCTTCGCATTTCTCCCGCACACAAAGAAATCCTGGATAAAACTCTCTTAGAGTCGTCGGTCCCAAAGGACATCGATGTCAATCAGTTTGAAACTATGGTGGGATATCTCACCACGCCGCACCATGTCACCTTCTCAGATCAGGATTACTCATCATCAAAAACCAATCACAATGATGCGTTACACATAGAAGTTTTTGTTCACAAGCACAAGGTTAGACGGGTTTTAATAGATGGTGGAGCAGGGTTGAATATATGCTCCCTTAAACTGGTTAAGGCTCTTGGATTCTCTGATGCATGTGTAGACCCAACAAAAAGCATAGTGATCAAAGCATATGATGACGAGGAACGCTCTTCGCGAGGTGTTATCTCTCTCCCTATCAGAGTGGGACCACTCATTGTCGACACAACTTGCCAGGTCCTGGATTTAGAACTACCATATAACATTTTACTTGGCCATCCATGGATCCACGCTTTGAAAGCCGTTCCGTCAACTTACCACCAATGCCTCAAGTTCCCTTTTGACGGTACAGAAATCACCATATACGGAGACCCCGACCCTTTCCAATATTGTACCAATTTAAGGGGTGTCTCTGAAAACCAAGTACCTATTAACCGGGAAGCACCTGGCTCCTCGTCCAAATACATCGACCCTTCCATGCTCGGGTCATCTTCCACATCTACTCCATCCACGTCTTCGGACGTATCACAACCCTCCACCAACCTTAAGCCCGAATCAACTGATAAAATCCAGGACCTCGGCTGCGGAGAGTTCAAACTAAATACAGCATACAACATAACTACAATACCTACTCCTCCAAAGATATATGGTCGACCATGTTTCAGAATGGAACCGCAAGAAACATTCAAAGTTCCACCGAATACAGTCTTCATCAAGTGGGGAGACATGAGTGATGAAGATCTTACCGACATCACAGGATGGATCTACAAGGACACAGTCTCACTACCTCCACTACCAGTCCAGAAATATGGCAAGGGTTACAATATCATGAAGGCTAAAGGCTACGATGGTACTAGTGGCCTTGGCAAAAATAAAACTGGTCGAAGAGAACCCATAGAAACTTTCCAAATTCTGAAGTATCTTGGACTAGGGTTTAGATCACTCGAGGCTGACGATCGACGTACCCATGAACTTCCTAATGAGCGAATACATGCTTCTGAAAGTGTTGAGACTACTGGGGAATACCTAACTGAAACAGACTCTCACGAGTGGGAATTTGGTTCCGAACGATCCCTAAGTGACTGTTGTCTTGATGACTTGTTTGTCGAACCAGGGGAATTGACCTCTGAACAACGATTTTGGCAAACATTCAAAATTGAGCAGGCACCAAACAGTCAAAACCCCACTACCATGTCTCATGACACGCAACAGCCACCATCCGAACCCCCTCAGTCTAATCTATCCGAAGTATCAGATGACATTGATAACCAGGGCTCTCAAACCTTCACCCCTTATTATGATAACGAACATGACACTAGTGAAGGAGAATACTGGATAGAGTCCGATGTCGAGTTGGATGATGATAACCTCATCTACAACGTCAACGCATCCATTTGTATGCTATCGGCATCCTCACCCGAATTCACTAGCCTTGACGATGGCATTTCCTTAGTCTATCCTGAACTAGTCGATTGGGACCAACAAGGACCGCCAGTTCCTGAACCGTTCCAAAATGGTAAACCATTCATGCTTGAATTCATGGGATCTGTGAGAAGAGCATACCAAGTAGCAATCACAAATCGGGATTGCTATTGATCTAGGCGCCACGGCGCCCGATTGAGATGGTTCAGTCCTCTAGTCGCAAAAGTAAAAATAAAGTAAAAAATGAAGCGTCTCTAGGTGAAAACCGAAAGGCACCTCTTGACGGTAAAATAGTAAAAACAAAGGACGTATCTGCGGGTGAAAACCTCTCGGAGGCGCCCAAAGATGGAGGACTGGACTTTCTCCCCGTGCAACAGGAGAGATCGGCCATGCTTGTTGAGGACACCATAGAGGACAACATTTCGACTCCAGAAGACCCCAAGATGGTCCTATTTGCGGCATCATTATTTGATGGCTAGATTT
>VDFB02065151.1:0-48790 GCA_007258455.2 Sequoia sempervirens | reverse complement strand
AAGAGTGGATATCCCGCGAGGATCCGGTTCGAGAGTGAGGAGATGAATGGAAGACTTCCTTCAAGACCAAAGAGGGACTGTACAAGTGGTTAGTCATACCTTTTGGGCTAACCAATGCACCGAGCACATTCATGCGGCTCATGAACAAGGTATTAAAAGAATTTCTGGGAAGTTTTGTTATTGTGTATTTAGATGATATTTTGATTTTCAGCAAGACGTTGGATGAGCATCTGATGCATATTCAGAGTCTTTGAGAAGTTAAGAGAAGAGAAATTGTTGATTAAGCTGAAGAAGTGCAGTTTTGTGAAGAGGGAGTTAATTATTACTTGGAGTTTGTTGTCTCAGTAGAAGGTCTTAAGATGGACCTAGAAAAGGTGAAGGCTATTCTAGAATGGCCTACCCCAAGAACTACTATCGAGGTGAGATCTTTCCATGGTTTGACTAGTTTTTATAGAAAGTTCATTAGAAACTTAAGTAGTATTTGTGGACCCCTAACTGAAACAATGAGGGGGGGGATAGAAAAGAATTCAAGTGGAGCACTAGAGCAGCAAAGAGTTTTGAACTATTGAAGTAGAAGGTAACAGAGCAACCTATTCTAGCCCTCCCATATTTCAACAAGAGGTTTCAGGTGGATTGTGATGCCAATGGATGTGCCATTGGAGCAGTGTTGAGCCAAGAAGGTAAGCCCATTGCCTATTTCAGTGAAAAGTTAAATGATGCCAAGAGAAAGTATTCTATATATGATCAGGAATTTTATGCAATAGTTCAAGCATTAAAGAAATGGAGACATTATTTGTTTCCAAAGGAATTTGTTCTATATACTGATCATCAGGCCTTCAAGTACCTAAATAGTCAGGGAAAATTAAATGAGAGGCATATGAAATGGGTAGAGTTTTTGTAGAGTTATACCTTTGTTTTGAAACATAGGAGTGGGAAGTCAAATAGGGTTACAGATGCCTTAAGTAGGAGGCATACATTGATGACAAAGATGCAAATTGAAGTGGTTGGGTTCAATGAACTTAAGACTGTCTTGAAGAAGATCCTGATTTTGCAGAGGCTTGGAAAGCTTGCAAGGAACCTGTTACAGTGGACAGGACAAGGTGGCTGGATTTCATAATCGAGGATGGCATGTTATTTAAGGGAAGTCAATTGTGTATCCCGAGGAGTTCCATGAGGGAGAACCTGATAAAGGAGAAGCATAGTGGAGGAATGGCAGGACATTTTGGTCGGGATAAGACCATTGCCATTATCGGTGAGCATTATTATTGGCCTCAGTTGTCACAGGATGTGAAGAAGTTTGTACAAAGTTGCAGGGTATGTCAGATGGCTAAAGGAGTGAGCCAGAATACAAGCTATGTCGACCCTTACCTGTACCAGAGAGGCCTTAGGAGGATATAAGTATGGACTTTGTTCTTGGTTTGCCAAGGACGCAAAGAGGGAATGATTCAATATTTGTGGTAGTTGACAGGTTTTCGAAGATGGCGCATTTCATTCCATGTCGGAAGACCCATGATGCAGTCCACATTGCTGACTTGTTCTTCAAAGAGGTGGTGAGGCTACATGGTGCGCTTAAAAGAGTATTGTTTCAAATGTGACACCAAATTTGTGGGGTACTTTTGGAGGACCTTGTGGAAGAAGTGAAAAGCAGAGTTGAAGTTCAATTCTGCACACCATCCACAAACAGATGGGGCCCGGAGGCAGAGGTTGTTAACATGATGCAGGTAACCTACTAAGATGTTTGGTAGGAGATAAGCAAGGGATGGGACAGTCTTACGGGCAGGGTACTGCTACAACAATTACGTCAACAAAAGCCTTGGTAGATCACGTTCCAGAGATTATATGGAAATTGTGAGCAGCTCTCGAGAATTGAGAAAATGGACCAAGAAGAAAATAAGTGAAATTGAAGATTTTGTAGAGAGCACATCCAAAGAATATACATGAGAGTGCACGAGAACACATTAATAAGATGAATATGCAATATAAGGCTAAGGCATATAGGAAAAGGAGGAATAAGGATTTTCAGACTGGTGATGAAGTAATGGTCCACTTGAGGAAAAAAAGGTTTCCCATGGAAACCTATAACAAATTGAAGATGAAGAAATTCGGTCCCTATAAGATTTTGAAGAAGCATGATTCAGGGAATGCATATGAGGTAGAGTTGCCTAATGGAATCAACATTTCCCCTGTGTGCAACATTTCAGATTTGATAGAGTATCATGAAGGTGGAATGGAGGAAGCACTAGCAATAGGGCAGTATGGCATTCCAGCACCTACTTCAGAAAGGAAGGAGATTGAAGCAATCTTGGACAGCCATGTGGGAAGGAGTACCAGAAACAGGCAGTATGAAGAATATCTGGTGAAGAAATGGAAGGAAGGCCTATGGAAGATTCATCCTAGCTATCTAAGGCCTTCGGTTGACTATTTGGGTTTTCCTCAACCATCGAGACATGACGGGTCACTTCTCAAATTACCCTGGGTGTCTGATGTAGGAGCATCCAGTGGTGTAAGGGCAATCTTGCATCACCCAAAAATAGTTAAATTTCAAGTTTCTCAATTTTTAGATGTTTTTACATTTTTGGATACCCTTTTCATCATAATGAAATTCCAATTTATGGTTTTTACTTTCTATTCCTGGGTTGAAAGATATTGCAGTTTTAGTTTCCTAGATTTGCACTTGAAAATCTTCCCGAGTTAGATTTGAGGCACTTAGAGTTCCCGGAATGGCCCCAAAACTTGCCAAAATTGGCAGTAGAAAAATTTGAGTGTGTTATTGACTTCAATACCTTTCCAACGGTTCAAACGGTTCGTGAATCAGAGTCCCGGATCAAAAGTTATGGCCCCAGGAAGTTGGCGCACTTTCTAGAATATACAATTGCAAATGTTCTTTTGAAATTTGAACTTCAAGTTGTAATTTTTCAGCACCAAACTGCCTAAACTCAAATTTGAATGTTGTTTTGGCTCCAAACTAAAGAGGATCTCTATTTATGGGCGGGTTTCTAATTTTTGGGTAACTTGGGGACAAGCTCGCATATTGCGAAAGGGTGATTTTGTAGCTTTCTGTAACTTGCATGTGTTGTAGAACTTTGGGATTTGAGATCCTCTGCATGTAAGAAGCTCCATTTTCTGAATAATAAAATTATTCTCTTGTTTGTGGGTTATTTTCTAAGTCTCGGGTTGTGCCCTCATCAGAAGCAGTGATATTTTTGAGGCTATCTACTTCATTCTGATGAGCAATGGGGAAAGGAAAAGTT
Organism: Sequoia sempervirens; assembly: GCA_007258455.2. Lineage (NCBI taxonomy): Eukaryota > Viridiplantae > Streptophyta > Pinopsida > Cupressales > Cupressaceae > Sequoia > Sequoia sempervirens. The sequence goes on along the minus strand of VDFB02065151.1, from coordinate 45,539 downwards.
GGTTGGTTAGGTCTGTTTCTATTTGCATCACCCATGCCTACTTGATGTAGTTCCAAAGCAAAGAGATTCTCAAGCTGATTTTGGTCTTCAAAGGAAACTTTAGAGCTAGTCAGATCAGGAAATGCATCAACAAAGGGGTGTGGATCTTCTTCTTCTTCTTCTCTTGGCAGGTTCTGATATTCAACTAGATGGAATGGATCAGGATTGTTAGGAAGGAATCTCCCATAAGCATCTCTTCTCCTTCCTCTATGCATGCGGTATCAACTCACTATCAGCCATCTCACACAAAAAATTGGTAAAGAATAAGGGGGTTCATTACTTCCTAAATGAGGGGTATACTAAGAACAACTTTCAGAAATACTACAACAAGAAAAACTATCAATGACTCCAAAGAACTCCCTAGTTTGACACTATCCCCAGCAATGGTGCCAAAAATGTTGACCTCCTACAATGATCTAACAACTAAGCCCTTATAGCTGTGATTCAGAGATTGGACATCTAAACTGAATAGTCATTCAATCATCATGAAGGTGAATTTAACTTGTCAACCCAGGGACGTGAACTTGAAATGGATCAGCACAGTATGTGCACTAAGGATCCAAAGTAGCCATATTCATTTTACAACTAAGAAAAACACAATGCTGAAGGTAGATTGCTTAGAAGGAAATAACATAAGTGTTGAACATCAACCAACAACTATGTTAAGCTGAAATGCATGACAAAAATGAAAATATGAGCAAGCAAATAGGAAACTACTTTGTCTGCTTTGGTTGCAAGAACAGTCACATAATGGAATTCTAGTGGCTGCAAGAACAGTCAGTGCTAGATTCTTAACTAATTACAGAACATAAAGTAATAACTAAACTAAACTACACTAAAGGATGGAATGCTCACCAAGTGGTCCCCCTTGGATGAGTATCCTCTAAAACTAATGTAAACTCAAATGCACGGACTTATAACTTCATCTTATTCATTGGAAAACATGAGTACAATAGAGCAGTGTAACTGTATTACTGAAAAACTAAGAATGCAAGTACATCATCAGATCACACAACCTTCTGAGAAGGAGCATGCGACTCTTATTTATAGGAAAATAAGCTACTAACTAAACAAGGCAGTCAACTCCATGAATTGGGAGGATGCCATTTTAGGGAAAGAAAAGAAAGTGGAGAGGCAGTTATGCATGCATGGAATCTGGTCAGACGTGCTTACCTCAATGCAGATTTAGCACAATAGTAACACATATATTCGCTCAACATCAATAAAGATCATGTATAAGGCAATTACAACTCAGTTTGCATGATGAATCTCCCATCGTCGACCTCTTTGAATGATTCCCTTCATTGACCTTTGCATGACCACTTTGTTAGCCATTATGGTGAATGACCAGTTAGCGGAATCCTCTCAATTTAGTGGCCTCAAATCATATATGCATGGCAATATTAGTACGCATAATAATCACATATCTGTAGCTATCTTAAAGAACATTCATTAATCCAAATGTAGAATTAACACAGATAGTCCATATAACATGTCAATGTCATTAAATATTTGTAGAGATAAGATTAGGCCCAATGTCTATGGTTTCGAAGAAATATCAACATTCAAACATCAAGGTTCATGACAATTTCAACAAATAGATCATAAATTCTACCAAAATTAAACCATAAACTAGACTCATCACCTAGATCTATGGATCCCTCAATGTATCTTTCCATGTTGTTTGTCACATTGTATTTGGGGGAAACCCCTTGCCATTATGTAGTTTATTTGGAAACATATCATTGGCATAGGGATTTCCAAATAAGCTCTTATGATCATTTGTTGAATGACATTTATCATTTTTCTACTTTAAAGTAATTGCTCACAACATGGTATCTAGTAATTTATTTAAAGTGGGGGCATACATTGGCATTATTTTTACTTCACTTTGTTCATAGAGGTTGAACTTAGTGATGCATTGACATTAACACTTGGAATATTTTTGCTTCACTTTGTTCACAAAGGTTGAACTTAGTGGTGTGTTGACATTTGACATTTGAAATTTTCTTGGCTTCACTTTGTTCACAGGGGTTGAACTTAGTGTAAGCATTGACATAGAATTTTGATCATTTTGTAGCACTTATCAAGGTTATCAGGGAGTATAACTCTTCGTATGGTTATGGGTACACCTTGTAGACCTAGTGTGTGTTTCTCATTTTTCTACCATTTTGGAAGCTCTCCTAGTGAAAAATGGTCCTCACTAGCCTATGTGTCTTCCTAATTGTATGGTTGCTAGCATAATACATCTTGTTATCCCATACCCCTTTTTCCTTTTCCTTGCATTTATTTTAACATTGTATGTTTATGTATCTTGTCTTGTTGCATATCATGCATATGTGTTCCTTTGTGCTTATGTTGGTTTACCATGGGATCTTGGATCCTAGGGACTTGTCCACATCCGTGATCGCTAGTCATCATATATTTTCAACATTTGTACAATCGAACCCCTCTTGACATATATTCTCTACTTTAGTGTGAGTCTGAGTGTAAGTTCATACTCTCACTAAAGTGGGGGCTAAATGTAACATAGAAAATTGTATACCTTTACAATTTCACACTATGTTTTGGCCCCTTAATCTATTGGACTTAATTAAGCTTCTAATTTTCCAAATAATGCATTCCAAAGCCTAATTTTTACCATTTTCCAAATGACAATAATTGAAAAAATGCATCCAATCTTTAAATTATCCCCAACTTTGAGTGTCCTAAAAATTTGGGTCAGGAACCATTCACGCATGGCCGAGTGGGTCCCCCTTCTTAGACAGGACCCAAATTCAAATATGTTGTTGATGGTATTTTAATATCCAAAATTCAAATATGAAGTGTCAGCTTTTGGAATCTATTTTTTAGGAAATTAGATAAACACCTATAAATACCTAGTATTTTGATCATTTGAAACTAGAACACAATAAGGAGCAATAACTCGCATTCAAGAGTAGCATATCAATCATTATTACAACAGTTCAAGACCCAACATCATGTCAAATTTTATGTGTTCATGTCATTGTCTTGTGAAGGCTAATATTGTTGTAGGTCTCTAAGCATTCAAGCCAATATATCAATCAAGATCTAAGACCTTGAAGTGGTGTGTATGACTTCAATCCTTCAAGGAAGCCATTGAAGGGTGGTGAGTTGCAACATTTTGTTCATTCATCATTTTCTTTCTTTCAATTAAGGTTTTATCATTGATATTTTCCATTATGGAAGTGGGAACAGTTACATGAGGTTTGACTAAGGTAAACCCCATATGGCACAACATTTTTCTTCTTTTTGAATGTGCAAGTTACAAATTTGATGAGGATTGAAGAGATCTTGAAGGAAAATTCTCCATTGTTACATTTGTTATCATCAACCTTGTCAAGACACAAAAACTCAATTGTCAAATTTATTGATGGCATTCTAATAGTGGGAAAAGTGGGAATCTAGAGCTTAGATCCAACACCAAAGGACTACAAAAATAGTTCCAAGATCTCCTATCAAATACCCAGTCACATAGGGGTGACCCAATCCTACTACAACAATCAGATCCAATTTTTGGTGATAGGTACACATTAGTCTGCAACCCCTAGATCGACCTGCAAATTATTGTTTCAGTTTGTTTTCTTTTGTGAAATTGAATTTATTGCATTAGATCATTTGGTTTAATTAAGTCAATCATTTCAAATCATTCTCAAATCATTCTTAAGACTCAAAAGGATTAGATTCAAGTCTAATTGACTCACCTTGGAGGTTGAAAGTCAATCTATGCACCTTGTTGATTTGTGTCCTAATGAAATTCTTAGAAATGATGGAATTAGCCCTAGGTTATGAGTACTAATTTTAGGGCTACCCTACATTTTTATGTTTCAGCAAGTTCTCTTTCATGAAACATTTTGGGATGCATAGCTTTCTACCCTTGAATAGTAGTCATTCTTGAAGCATGTAGTCCACCCATGGACTTATATCTTTACTTATAGGATCTTTACAAGCTGCATAAGCTGCCCTGAAGTATGAATCCTCCTTGTACATGTCTTTCAAGGTATTAAATCCTAGTATATTCACTTGAGATTACTACAAAATAATATTTCTCCTACTTAATGCATTTGTAACTTTGTTAGATTGTCCACTTGTATGCTTGATAACAAAGGTAAAATTTTGTAAAAACTCCATCCATTTTACATGCCTTTGACTTAATTTAGCTTGAATATTAATAAATTGTAAGACATGGTTATCTGTATACAATACAAATTCTTTAGGCATTAAATAATGTGTCCACTTCTTTAAAGTTTGGGCAATGGCATAGAACTCTTTTTCATATGAGGAATACTTATTTTTAGCATCATTAAGTTTCTCACTGAAGTAGGCAATTGGCTTACCTTCTTGTCTCAAAACAACACCTATAGTGATCCTAATAGCATCACATTTCACTTGAAGCAAGGTGTGTCGAAGCACCACCCCCATTGAGTCCTAACAATAGTCCCAACATTGATGGGTTCATACAGGATATAATTTCTGAAGAGTTGGCCAAAGCCCAATAAGACACTAATGCAATGAAACTAGTTGAAAAACATCTAGAACCCAACCCAAATCAATAATTCTTGTTGCTTGCCTAACAAGGAGCTATATTTCCCCCCACATTCAACATAATGCATATCCAAAATTTCACTAATAACATTCCATCCCTAACCTTGGGGGAAACTAGTTCTAATAACAACATACCACCTTCACTACAAGCAAACCCAAACATCACTACTCAAACCCCAAAAAATCCTCACATTCCACAAACCATCATTCCTACTAATTCCACATAGGTGATGGTACCACCCATCCATACTAAGGCTCTCATATTCTCTATGCATATTACTAACCCATTATACAATATTGCATCCAATCAAACTATTGCTTCCACCTTGACAATTAATCCACATACATCATCACAACTATCTCACCCTTCACAAACACCACCACTTAATAACTTTAATCCATTACACCAACACCCACCTAGTAACCCTACCAATACCTCAACACCTACATATAACACCCATGATTCCCAACCACTAACATCCAACACTCATACTCATGTACTAGGCAACCAATACACTAATTATTAGAACTACCAACATATCAACCCCAATCCTAATCCTAATATGCACACATATAATCTAAATACTCAGTAACACATCTCCACTCAAAACATCATGGCTTCGCAGAAATACAATCATCCTATGTTAATTCTAACACATTTGGTCATGCTTACAATCCCCAAAACCCTCCACATGGTCATCAAAATCTATCATCACCACATCATTCATCCACCTACAAAATCATCAACGTACCACCTACAACATATCCCAACAATCTAGCTCTTCAAATCAAAACTTTGCAACAAAAAATTGCCAATATGCACGTGGGGCCACAAAAAAATAGTTACACATTAAAGACATATGCCCCTACCCATTTGACAAGACTTTATATATGCCACCCTTTCCACATCACTTTGAAATGCCAAAATTTGATAAGTACAAAGGAAAGGAAGACCCTCATGATCATATGAGAGAGTTTTATGTAGCTTTTTTAGAGGTGATGCATAACAATACTTATCTAATGTGTCTCTTCCCAAGAAGCTTAAGAGGGAAAGCTATGGAGTGCTTTTATCAACTACTTATAGGAATAAGAACCTAGAATGAACTAGTTGACAAGTTTATCTCACATTTCTACTATAATATGGAACGTGAAATAATAATGATTAACTTATGTACCAATAAAAAAATAATGGAGAAACATTTGCCTCCTTATAAAGGTGGTGAAACTTAGCGAGTAAAAGTCCATGTTACATCCTAGAGAAACAATTGGTTGAAATGTTAATTCAAAACATGAACACTAAAGTAGGGTTCCACTTGAAAATGTTATCTACATATTCTTTTGATGAATTCATCGAGAAGGGGCTTACTATCGAGAGAGTCGTAATTGTTAAAGGAATTATTAAAATCTTAAAAGAAAACAAAGACTATTCAAATGAAAAATCTTGTTATTGAAACGAAAAAAAATGTCATTAATAATGATGTTGTTGATGCCAAGATGACTCCTCATGCTCAACCCATCTTACACATACAAGCACCAACCAATGCTCAAATCTCAGAAAATTTTCAAGATAACACACAAAGAGCACCTCCTAAACAAAACAACACTCAATGGAAATATACACCATTAGGTGGACCTATTAAAAATTAGTTTAAGCAAACATGATAACACTCCCAGAGATTAGATAGTATGAACCATAGGTTAAACTTGTATGGTGGAGAGACACAAATTTTGGTGACTATCATAAAGCAAAGGGATTTACCACTAAAGGTTTTTATAAATTGAAGAATCTTATTCAAGATCTCATTGACAATATAGAGATCATTTTTGAAGATCATCCTGAAAATTCATCACAAAATAATGATGTTAATAATATCCATACATCACGTAGCGAAATATTAGGCATATATCAAGATAATCTTTATGAGCATAATCAAAACCAGTTACCTATGTCTAGTAATGGCCATAACATATGCACCTCATTTGACTTCATAATAGGTCGTATTGAATAATTGCATCCACAAGAAGCCTCCATCTCTCTTCCCATTCCTTCATCCCTGAAACCTTTGCAACATCAATCCACATCATCTTCGTCAATCGACTTATCCAATAATAACACCTTTTAATATTTTCCCCAAGGGCTATCAACAATAGATAATCCACTGTGTGATACAAATCCAATCCATAATCATGAAATTTTAGACCAAACACCATCATTCATCCCATCATCCATCATACTCACTTCATATATTCCTATTCCAAATCCATTACCATCGTGCCCACATACTAAGGATACCCAAGAGTCATTTATTCCTACCACACTATTAGAACCCAATCTATGTCAAGAACACTATCTAAAGAAAATTAGAAGTCCCTAAAATGAATCAAGATCAAGTTATTTAAAACCTACTGACTCATCCTATCCTTGATCAAGATCCCATTATTCCATCTCATGTCATCCATTATCCCAAAATAAAATTTTATCCCATCTATATATACCAATAACCTCCACTTCCATAGATGAAAAACTTGCTTATGTTGGACACATGGATGATCTCTCCCTTGTTCATCCTGAACTAGAGTCTTTTTCTCTAAGTATATTTGAGAATGATGAATCAACAAGCATAAAAATAGACAAAACACCAATATCCTATCAACTTGGATCACTCACTTTTGTCAAATCCAACTTTCTTCTTGATGATAAGATAAACACCATTGATGATTCCTAGCAACACAAAGAAGAGTTAGCATCTTGTTATCAAAACAAAACATATCCTTTTGCAAACAAAATCTATCAAAGAATGTGATATAAAGGAAAGGGATAAGGCCTACATGAACAAGGTATCCTAGAACCAGTATAATTCTTTGATAACCCTAAATATCAAGGACTTGGTTATTCATCGATTGAGAAATCTAAGAATGTTAGTGATATCTCCATGATACTAGGGGCAACTTTATCTAAAGAAAACATCAAAATAGGTGCTATGAATAGTCATTACAATAAGGTTGTTTCCAACTCTCCTCTAATTCACATCATTATAGATGATCATTCCCAAATCCTTCCATCCACTAAAGGGGACCAACAAGATAAAAATAATCTTTGCAAAGAAAAAGATCAAAGTCAAGCTATTGAAGCTAATAAATTAAAAAATCAAAATGGACACATACAGTCATAATGGATCTCAAGGAAAATTAGATCATCCAAAGCATCGAATCCAAATCCAAATCCAAAAGTAAATAAAACTATGGATCCATATCAAAAATGATCTTGCATCTATCAAAAGTTTCCACCAACTTTAAAGCGAACCTCAATGCCAGCACATAAAGGGTCTAAAATAGTTTGTCCCAAATACACCCAAAATTCCCCATCTGTACTCCATTTTCCACAACCTAAAGTTTGGAATTTAATAAAAAATCCTACATCCAAACTACCAAGTAATTCATCCATATCTCACATCCCTCACCAAACCCCAATATTTCACATAAAATCCAAAATCCCACATTCATCATGTCTTGGCAACAACACATTATTATAATGACTCTAATGGAACTCTATCACGATGTGTACATTTAGATAAAGCCAACTCTAGTATCAAAGAGGATCACAATAACATTCATAGGCTATACACAAGTGCTCTTATTTTGATAGAGCAACTCCTCAAGGAAAGACATTATTGGCACACTATAACAACAACATCTACATCAACACCACCAAGTGGTCCAGCAAAAAGTAAAGAGAAATAATCTATCCAATAGTGAAAACTATTCTTATGGCATGTTGGACAAGTACCATGATGAAAAATTAGCAAACAAATGAAAAATTTCATGTGTAAAATCGATTATCTATGTGTATCAATCAAGTTGGGAGCATCTTATCTCGTGCATAATGAAATTAATCCTAACACCACTATCCATCAATTTCATTTCATTTTGTCATCCATCTTGATCTTGATAAAGACTAGGGGCATATATTTCAAACTATGCTTTTGGGAAGACTCTTGACATAGTCACTTTGACCATATACTATCCTACGTTGTACCATCACCTACATAGCACTATCCAAATGTTTAATTTGGGTCATACATGTTATCCTATTACAAGACAGTCTTTGGAAGTAAAATCTCTTATCCTAGATCTATTTCCATAATCCCCATCCTCCTCATCCTTCACATAGCCATTTCTATCGCACTGGTCCATTTGTCCAATCATAGTGTCCCATACATTGCTAGATGTTGAGGGCAGGTGATTACATCCTACTTTGGAACAAATCTCTAGATATATGCCTTCTAGCTCACCTAATGATCTGAACACCTATTCCAAAAAATCCAAAAGCATCAAATATTCTAAAAAAACTAAAACCATCAAATAATCCAAAACCATCAAATATTCCAAAAAAAATCCACATTGAAATTTTCCAAAAATACATAAACAAATCACAACATCCTCTCACTGTATCCATTATAAATTTCCATTTTTTGGACATGACATTCAAGCATGAACAAACTATGCAATACCTGAAGACATTGTGCATTCATGAAACAATCACAATTAAAGACTCTTGATTAACTGTCTACAACCTATTGATCTATTTCCAAATCATCTTACACATATTATCCAATAAATCATGCCTTAACGGATGCATCCTTTCTACAATAGACATTATCCACTTTAAGCAAATATCTTTTGGCAAGAAAATGTGATAGTTGTTGATCTATTTGGTCTTTGAGTCTTTTTATTACTTGATTTATCTTATTGTCTTATTCCAATGTTCCTCGAAGATATTTCAAAATGATTAGAGAGAGAATGAGGCAAGGTCATTGCTTTCATATGTTGTGTTTGTGAATTGTTTTTAAGTGTTGGTATGACACATATGATCCTTGTGTGCATCCAACTAGCTTCAAGCATTAACAAATCGGTCTTTTGTATACAAGGTCATTTAAAACACCTTTCTACATAAGGGTTATCATGCTTTGAAGCTATGTTCCCTTGCACATTCTAAAAAGGTTCTATCATGTCTAGTATATTTAAAGACAATCCTTGTTTTTTGTTTCCTCATCTATAACAAAGGATACCATGGTAACCAAGGTTTTGCTCAACTTGGTGTACATATATCCATTTGCCACAATAAGCTCTATGATGATACAAATAAAGCAAAAATAGAAAGCAAAAATCTATCATTTTCATACACACCTACATCAATCTATCACTACCAATCTAGATATTCCTAATTCATTTCATTCATCATATATGATGTTGCGTGACATCGATCAATACTAACCATTTCCAAATTTTACCTAGCATACACAAATCTACCTTTTCCATTTGACTCACCCCCTAATATATCTCAACTCCCACCCCTTCCATGAACCAATACACATTGGCATCATGATTCATTAACATATTTCCCTTCCCTTCCTAACTATTCACCTATCCAACCTACCCTTCCCAATTAATTTTGACACACCTATTCAACCCATCCATCTGTCATACATTTCATCCTCCCTTTTACCATAATTTACCCACCTCATTAAACCTTAAACCCCTCATCACATCCCAATGACACCATTCATGGTCATTTGCACCCAAATCATGGTCAAATGTGCATATGTATTCAACATTTGTGCCAAATATCAATCACTTTCAACAAACTTTATAGAAATTGCTCTATTTTAGTGAGTCTTTGCACCATTGTCATGCTCAATTGCACCATAACATTGACATTAAAGCCGTCCATTTCATCACATACGCCATTCATTACATCATACAATCCATTTGAACATATCTGCCCTTGATTCAACCATTTGCACTATGCTTTTAAACATACGTGCTCTCCATTTGTGAATTGTCTGTACAGCCATAGACTGCACATTTGACCGTATTTATTAATTTATTGAAAATCAGAATACAATATGTTTTTTATTTTTCAATTAATTAATAAATACAGTCAAATGTGAACCTGATGGCTGGATGCCCTCCATTTGGGACCTCTTTACCATTGCACCATTATTTAAATCATCTTGCGCCATCCACTACTTCGTTTAAATCATCTTGCGCCATCCATTACTTCATTACCTTTCGTTAAGAGCACTAGCAATGACATTCACCATCTGCACCAACATTAATATAATTTGCACAGTAAAATGCACCATATCCGTAGAATTTAAGAGCATTTACACAGTAAAATCCATCATTTGCGCCTGCTATAAAAAAAAGTGTCAAAAACCATTATCAAATAGCACTGAAAATATGATCAAATATACGTGTTGTCCATATACATTTGTGCCCAAATCGTTACTTTCTGCGCCAAAATATTCAACATGTGCGGTCAAATCCTAATCACATGCGCCTTTAGAATGAGCATTTGTGCCTATCAATTGGTCAAATGTGCCATGATATTGCGCAGAAAGCTTCCAAAGATTGCATGTGTGTGTATTTTGGGCACACATGCGTAGATAGCTCTCACAAAAGCACCCAGTTATCATTCAAATGCGCCATAATTTATCTCTAGTGCGCTATGAAATCCATCATCTGTGACCCCCTTATTGACATATGCGCAATTCCGATTGACAAATGTGCCATTATTTTTGACAACTGCGTCGGCCATTTCATCAAGAGTGGCCTCTGTTCACACATTCGCGCCCCTACAACTGGCAGCACCACTTCACAATTGCGTCATCATTCCAACATTTGTATGCATGCAGAAGGCAAAGGGCCATTTTCAAGTTTGAATGAACCATTTCATGGACATTTGTGCAAGTTTTATGCTCAATTGTGCCATGTCATGGGCGGAAAATTCACCATCAACAGAAAATTCACCATCAACAATTTACTGTGGAAAAATTCACTGTCATGACAAATCTATCACAAGTAAAATTCACTCATGGCGGTGAATTGTTGGCCATGAATTTTCCATCTGTGATTTACTGGCAGTGAATTTGTCGTATGCCATCATGGGCAATTGTGCACTCCATATCTTAGCGCAAATACAATATAACATTGCTCAAATGCATGTTATGAAAGCATGTTTGCTTCATATCCTTCTGCATGTGCATGCTATTATTGCGCAATGGCCTCATATCCATCGGCGAGTGCATGCTAAGATTGTGCAATTTCAGTATATCATTGTGTATATGCTTCAATAGAATTGCGTAGTTGTACCATATCTTAGTGCATTTGCATCACCATAGCCATTCGCAAATACTTCATACCATTACGCAAGTCAACTGAAACCCTTTGTAAATGCATCATATCCAAGCACATATGCTCCATCATCTTTGCAAATGTACCCAATGAAACCATTCTCACCAACTCCACCCAATGAAATCATTCTCACCAACTCCACATACATCTAACATTAACATGACCCCTCCTCCGTCATCTAAATCTTTCTTATCCTAGACACTTTTTGGAGTAGGCCATTTATTTTGGCTTTGACCTTTTCCTTATCCATCTTCAAGCCTTCTTGTGATATAACAAATCCTAAGTAGATTAGCTATGTCTTCATGAAAGTACACTTCCTAATATTGATTAGTAATTTCTCTTTCTAGAGCTTATTCAAAAGCAATCTAAGACGTCTAAGGTGCTCCTTCTTTGCATGACTATAAACTAGAAATCAACTATGTAGACAATGAAAAATTTACTTGTGAATTCCTTTAGTACCTCATTTGTGAGTCTCATGAAGGTTCTTGGGGCATTTGGCAATCCAAATGGCATCACTAGCCACTTGTAAAACCCATTATTTGTCTTAAATAGTTTCTTTCATTCATTACCCTCTCTCTAATTCTTATTTGATGATATCCATTTTTTAAATATAACTTTAAAAAGTATCTTGCGCCACTTAAACAATTCATCACATCATTACTTTGAGGTAAAGGAAACCTATACTTGATTGTGATTTTGTTGATGCCTCTTGAATCTATACACATTCTCCAACCTCCATCCTTTTTTGGACTTAACACTATTGGAACAACATAGGGACTTAAACTTTCTCTTACTATCCCTTTGTTTAATAATTCTTGTACCTGATTCTTGATTTCTTCATTTTCCTTTGGATTCATCCTGTAAACTGCCTTGTTTGGTAAATTGGCCACCAAAATGAGATCTATATGATGGCTAATGCTTCTCATTAGAGGTAATTCACTGCGTAAGTCATCCACAATAATATCAACAAACTCACTTGACAAATCTTGAATTTCCATAAGCAAATCAATCAACTTTGTGTTGGTAATGACTACTCTTAGCTTACTAATTAATGCAAAACTTACCTTATTGTTGATTTGGTTTAAGATTTTTTTACCACTAACCATCAACACTTTAGGACTAACCTCCTCAACTACATTGCAATATTTTAAAGGTATGAGTGTGTTTTGTTGTGCAGTTTTGCACACACGCCCCACTTGGAGTAGGGACCCTCCTTTAACGATGTCTTTTGACCTTTGGTTTTATTGGATTGGTCTTTTCAAGGTCTTGAGATGTTGGTCTTGCTGACTTTGGTCGTGCCTTGAGGTTTGAATTGGTTAAACTTAAGTCTTTGTCGAAATCCGGGTTTTGACCTGGGTCCGGGATTTTCCAGTTCAGTCAGATTTTCCCGGGTCCTGTCCTTTGTCTGGCTATTGCTGAAATTTCCGAAGCCGGGTTTCTGCTTGAATCCAGGATTTTCCGGCTCGGGCGGATTTTCCTGAACCTCATTAAAATCCCGAAGGAGGCGTTTTCCGCGGAATTCGTGCTCACCCAGATTATCCGTTTGGCTTGGTTTTTTCCAAAATTTCGTTTTGGGCTCGGGTTTCCGGATTTCCTTGATATGTCTTGTTGCTCATTAATGTTCGAAGTACGTCTTCCCTGGCGCGAATACAGGTGGATTTATAGGCCTTTGGCATCCATTTGATCTCACTATTCATTTGCTATCTGCTCTAGCGTTTGAAATTCTTCATTTGAGCTTTGATTGTTGGATTCGAGCTGCTTGTGTGCGGATTGCTTGAGCGCCAGTGTTGAGTTTTTCGTTGCTAGGGCACACTATTTCGTAGTGACTTCCTCGAGTTTGGGCTTCATTCGAAATTGATCCATGGTAAGTCGTTGTTGGCCCCTCCTTTTGTTTGCACTTTGATTGAATCTTTCGAGTCGATTGGTAGTCACTTCTGGCCGGCCCTTGCTTGTTTATGGTTATGTATTTGATGAAGTAGGGTTCATCCCACCTCTTCATGGGTTTTATTACCCGCCCTATGCTTGCTTCCGTCTATCAATTGAATGTCGGGTGTATCCCTGTGGATAGGTGTTTCGGTTAGGGTCCTGTCTGGTTGGCGCATGGTTTGCTATATATTGCGAGGTTAGGGTTTTGGTGTTTTGCCCGGATTTTGCCAAGTTCGGTGGATCCGTTGTGATTTTCATGTCTTGCGTCTTGCCCAACCCTGTTCATATCTTGAGAGATCCTGGTGTGCTTTGGCCTGATCATTTCGAAGGATAGTGTTTGAGACTTCGAGCTTACCCTGGTTTTTATGGCGGAGGTCTGGTTACTGAATTTAGGGCATCATTGTTTCGCCATAAGGATCAGTCATTTGTGGGTTTTGGGAATCCAAATTCATGTGCATTCGAAGTTTTGCTTATTGGGATTGATTTTATGTCCATTGGAATCCAAATAGGGGGGTTTACATGATCAACCGATTAATGGTTCGCACGTTAACGATCGTCGGGTTTCCGAGGTGTCCACGGAATTTTTGTGCACCCGGATTTTCCCGGTTTCTATCGTATCCGCGGAGTATGATGAATCCCGGAGTTTCGAGCTGTCCGCGGAAGTCCGGCCTAACCAGATTTTTCCGGTTTCCCAACTGGTTTCCTTCCTTTTCGATTTTCGATGTTGGGGGTAATGAAGTAAATGCTAAATGATGATTTCTTGTTGCTAATAAATGAATTTCATGATAATCACGCAGATCTTTTGTCCATATTAACGATTTATTTGACAAATGATGTCTTGGCAGCAGGAGTCCGTCTGGGTCGGATTTCTCCGAATTCCACCCCGACTGGGTTTTTCCGGTTTACCTCATTTTCCCAGATTGCTTCATTTTTCTGGATTTTCAAAGATTGATGATTAGTGATGGATCTTAATTGCTTTATGTGGTTTCTAGGCTAACCTTTTGATTGGAATATGTATGACAGTTGGATGCTCATGAGGTTCTTTTGTGGATGCAGGCTGAATCAAGCAAGGCTGCGGCAGGAAAGTCTAAGGGTGATACTGAAGGGTCCTCGGTTACAGAGACAGAGAGATTGAGATCGGATACCAAGAGTCAGTTGCCTGACAGCAAAATAGCTTTTGTATGGTCTGAAGTCTCTGACACTAATGTAGGAGCATGGAGGTATGAGGAATTCAAACAAAGGATAGCTCAAAAAGATCTATCAGATTTGACCAAGGGAATGATGAAATTTGGACTGGTCCATGTAGCAGGGTTCCCTCCTACAGTCCAGTGCTACGAGTTGATATTAGAGTGTGCCCGGCAATATGACTTCGATACGCAGAGGGTCGTTAGCTCCGAAGGAAGAGTCTTGGAAAACTTCAATCCAGTTTCTATTGCTCAAGCATTTGATATGCCGGATTTGCCATGTGTGTGTGCCCTAGACATGGATATGGCCAGAACTTACTATGAGGATGAGCCCACCAAAGCTCAGCAGATGGTTAATTCTTGGTTGGAGAAACCAAAATCTCATTTTTCCAAACTGCCCAAGCAATTACACAGGATCAAATTCAGACCAGACATATATGATGCAATCACACTATTGAGCAGAGTAGCCGGTTTGAAGAGTGCTGGAGTATTGGAGAGTTGGATGGTCCATGTGATCAACAGGATTGAGAAAGGCATCAACTACCATTGGGCAGGACTCATTAGTGCAATGATTGATAAGCAGCTGAGAGATGTGCTGGAAACTAAAAATTTTACCATGTCTTCCTATGTGATGTATGTGTTGGAAAGATTCTACCCATACAGGGGTTTGAATCCAAAGGGGACATTTAGACAGGATATAGTCTATGAGATATACCCGGAATTGCACCTAGGACATCAAGATTTTAGGAGGGAAAATGATGCATTTACAATGCATATTACTAGGTTGCTCCAAAATGCAGAACATGTAAGAATATCCGATGGAGCCAAGGAGCTAATAAAGAAATATGGAGCTTGGTTCATATAGTTTCCCACCTTCTCTTACATCAGAATTGACGGATGTCAAGCTGCTCCATATAGGTTGCCTAGGTATCCCACGGACCACATTGTGCTATTGGAGGTTACAAGGTAGATATGTGACTTTGATGCAATTGTAAAAAGGGCAAAGCATAAGACAGGGTTTGGTGGAGATTTCCCTCTAAAGATTGGCATAAGTGAAGTGTGTCCTTCGATTCAATCAGCGCATGCATCAGGGGATGAATTGAGTACATATGGTTTCTCTTTCCACTCTAAAAGGACAAATTTTGATATCACTGGAGAAGCGTAGAAGAAGGCTACCAAAGAGTACCATCACAAGGACGATCTGGAGGACTACTGGGCAAACATCAAAGATGACTTTGAGGCAAGGAAGAAAAGATACTCCAGGCTTCCGGTTGATGTGATTAGAATGTACAATGTCAAGTTGATCCCGGACCAGTTTGAGGATGACGAGAATCTGGTTCAAGATCATGCATATGAGTCGGTCAAGGATAGATCGATTGGAGAGGTAAACTGGGCCGAAAACGAGGTAACTGAGTTGGAAGACCTAATGGCCCCTGTCATGAAGTTTACCAAGTCATGGTTGAAACACAAAGTTTGGGAGCTAGAAAGTGAGAGGGTACCTTGTACCTTCAATTTAATGGGAAATCTAAATCCTCTTTCCACCTCAGAAGAATCTGGGGAAGAAGATCCCAAAAGGAAAACGAAAGTGAGCTCACCCTTCAAAGTTAAAATCAGAGGCCCAAAGGAAAGTGATCTGGAACAGAAAAGGAAACCAAAAGGGAAGAAAAGAAATCGAACCTTGAGAATAGGTAAGTCTGCAGAGGAGGAGGAACTTGAGAAGGCAGAAAAGGAAGATATTCCTCCATAGCCGAAAAGGGCAAGGACAACTAGAGCTTCAAAGAAGAAGGATCAAGGGACTTCCAAGGATGAGACAAACCCTCCAGTGGTTGATGTAGAAAGCTCAGGAGAGAAAACCAGGGTTTACTCGAGGAAATCAAGGACACCATCTCCCAAGGAGACCATGTAAAAAATAGATCCTCTTCCAATGGCATCCACTGTGGAGCAACAAAAGGTTACTTCCCCTTCACCAAGTGTACCTGAGCGGGCGACCCCTGAAGAGCATGAGACTAGTGGAGAGGCAGAACCGTTCAATGAAGGAGAACTCTTTGGTGCAACAGCTGAGCTTGAAGCTGAGGATGTAGAAACGCACCCTTCTCCATTGGTACAATATTAGGATTCTCCAGTGAGCAGCAAAGACAACAGATCCCCTGCGAAGGAGGATATCCCTGTTAAAACCGCACCACCTCTGCAACAAGAGGAGCCTGAATTGGGTAACCAAGGTGATCAATCCCCTGAGAAAGGAAAAGATGAAATAGCAGAACAACATGAAGGGGCAAAGACAGATGAAATCCGGGTGGATCCTGTTGTCCCGGATTGGTTGGAAAAGGAGATTACAAGAAAGAAATAGGTTATTGTTGAGGACACCCCCCTCGATTGGTATGAGATGTTGGCCAAGATAGGTAAAGGTAAGAAGAAGAAGATGGCCAAGGTGGTTTCCAAGATAGAAAGAGATGAAGCGAATAACAAGGTTATTCATATTGCCACCCTTGCTGCTGATAAGAGCAAAGATGAAGCCACTGGAAAAGATTACAATGTACAGACCATCAATCTTGGACCCGCTTCTATGGAGCAAGATATTGAAGAGTACGAAGGGTCTAGTGCAGTAATAATTGGGAGACTAAGGAAAGAAACACAATCCAAGCATGAGCTTAAGAAGGAGAATGAGAGGCTTAAGAAGTGTCTAGAGGACTTAATGAAGCCTCTGCAATCTCTTCACCCATCTTCTTCTGCTGCTACTGGTTTCTTGCCTAAGGAAACTATTTCTGAAATTGAAAGGATGAAGACTTCTACCCAGACTACAATGGATTGGTTGAGGGATGTCCAACTGAAAGGCGATGATGCAATAAAGGAAATCCTTTCAATTGGAAAGGATGCAGTAAGAGCCAAGGAATTGTTAGGACATGTTTTATCTCAAGATAAAGGGGATATTGACCTTCTATTGCAGAAATCTAAAATGATTATGGAGTATGGTAAAGATCAGTTGGCTGTAGATGGAATCCTTCCTTCATCCAGACTTAATGAGCCTTGGGAATGGTTTGAGACCTTGCAGATTCGGCAGAAAGCCATCAGGAAGATCCATAAACGAAAGAAGCAGATGGATGGTGATCTGACTGGAGTTTATGATGGATGTATTGCATTCTTTGAGATAGTGACTGGCAGGAGGAAGATTGCTCCTAAGTACCTGAGCCTAGAACAATTAAGGGAATGGTGGCATGATGTTTATGCTCTCAATTCTGAAAACGTCATAACAGGGCACCAACTAGATGATGTGGCAACCTACTTGGCTGTGATGGACAAGTACCAAGCGCATAAAGGTGATTGGGATAAAATTGTTAGGCAGTCAAAAGAAGAAATTAGCTCCATTGAATGTAGACTCAAGATTTTACCTTTGCCACCTGCTGCTGAGCTGGACAGGGTATTTTTGAAGGTTCAGGATCAGAATAAGGATAAGGGAGGCGGTAGTTAATGCCCATTTTGAGATTTGTGCTTCCCTATTATTATAGGGCATGTGTTGATCTGGGCTACATTGAGGAATGTGTTTGGGCCGACCTTGATGATGTATCGGCATTTAATGTGTGCCTTATTTTGAAATTCCTGAGGCCGACATGTTTTGGCTGTTTTATTTTGTAAATGTTTGGTTGGGCCGACATGTTTTGAGGTTTCTATAAAAGGCATTCCTGCCTCATTGTAAAGGATAGTCAATTAGCAAGATAATAGAGACGAGTTAAAAGGAGTTAGAGCATTTTGTAGTAGAGATAATAGTTAGTCCTTGAAGCAAATATTGTAACAGAACAGTGGAATTGTTGCTACATTTTGGTGATCTAATACAAATTGAAGTCATTGTGGTTTTCCTGGTGAATTCTTTTGTGTTAATTTACCTTGCATGGTTCCTATTGTTCCATCTCTGAAATTGCTCAAATATCTAAGATTTAATGTTAGAATTGGAATTAGAGTAGTTTAGTGAATAGTGTTCATGATTTCATATTTGGAATGTTTGTAGCAATCTCTGGTCTATACTCCCAGTAACTATCTAATTGTAATAGACTGGTGAAGTCAACCTGGACCATATGTTTATCTGTGCTTAGTTCGATTGCGGATGAATATCTGTAATTTGAAAATTTGTATGCCTTAGAAGATTGCACCTTTCTTGTGATATTGCCTTGTGGGTTAAGCAAGAATTGGTTATTTGAGATTGGTCCATTCCGGATATCTGTCATTTATATCGTTCGTCTTAGAAATAGTTTAGATTTCATTACTTCTCTTGCACCCTCATCTTTTGCTGTTTCTTTATTGCACAGTTAGGTTTAGGATTTGAGATCAAAATATTGCAAGATCTGATATATTGGAAAGATACAGTCTGCTTGTAGTAAGGTCTAATTGTTATTACCAGTATTTTCACATTTTATCTAAGTTGTTTACGCATTGTCATGACCTGACACCCGAGAGACCTTGGGGTGATTTTCAGTAATTTATTGTTGAAGATTACCTTTCAAGAGAGATAGGATATTGTATTCTGTCTGAGTTGTTGTTGTGCAGAAAATGCCATCAACAGATTGGCGCTAGAAGGAGGGCCTGAATGAGCACACTGGATCGTTTCTTAAACACCATCTCTCCTGAGAGATATAGAAGTACCAGATCCACCCCAGGAGAAGAAGATTTACAGGAATTACAGTTCCCCACTAGGTCAAGGAGAACTCGAGAAAGGGGAGAATCATCATCACCCATCCCTTCACCTGTATCATCTGCATCCTTGCTTCCTGAAGTCAAGGCCATACCCATTCCTGAGGCAGTTCCCATTCAATGACCCCAGCCTATCATTAACCAACCACAACCACCACCCCCACTTTTTCCAATGGCCTTCCTTGCTAATAACCCATCTCCCTTGTTTTTTAACGCCTACAATGCTATGCCCAAAAACCCTGAGCACTTCTATTCAAAATTTCATGTTAATGACCCAAATAGGACTGCAGAAGAACATATAAGAATCTTCCAAACCTGTCTCAAGGACAGAGGGATTGTTCATGAGGACATTGCCTGTAGGTTGTTTCCTTATTCACTAGGAGAAGAGGCCTTTTATTGGTACAATCACCTCCCATCAAGTTCAATTCTTAACTGGAATGATCTTGAAACTGCTTTTTTACAGAAGTTCAGAATACCTATTAGTGCCAATGAATTGTATCTGCAATTCACTAGAGTCAAGAGGGAGGTTAATGAACCAATATCCAGTTTCAATAATAGGTTTCACCGTGCATACACCAGACTTCAAAACCCCTATGTCTTAGACAATAATACAACCCTGGGAGTCTATTACGAAGCCTTGGACAGCCTTATAGCAACCTTTCTGAAGTGGAGACCCAATCCTCCAGCTAACCTAACTGATGCCTATATAGAAGTCATCAAGCTCAGCACAAATTTAAGACAACACTTGACTGGACCGTTGCCCTCTTTAGGACCAGTTGCACATCCCAATCAGGTTCAGGCAGTGAATCAGGCACTCGCCAATCATGCCCCAATTATGAATCCAGTACCTCAATTACCTTTGGTGCCACATCCTGGTCCCCCCATGAACTAGGTCTCTCCTATGATGAATTTTCCCCAGCAGCAGGTTAATCAACCCCTGTATCAGCAGCAGTTAACCGGTTTCCCTACCTATATGCAAAATTTTGAAGTGTTGCATCAGTCTATAGGATCTGCTACAATGCCTGTTCCTGCTACAATGCATGTTCCTCCTCAGAATAATCCAAGCCAGATCCCTTATGGAGATCCAAATAAGGATAGGATTGATGAAATGGCTGAGCAGATAAAGAAGCTAAACCTGGAGGTGACCTACCTAAGGAATCAAAACAGCCAATTACAAGCTACTCAGAAGAATATACAGTCCAGCCAGAATAGGGAATTTCCATAGGGGCAGAACTTTGACAGAGGACAGCGCAATGAGAGAGGATTCCACAATGACAGGGGGTATAATCAGGATAGGGGTTACAACAATGACAGAGGGTACAATAACGATAGAAGACAGAATTTCGATAGAGGACAAGGTAGTGGACCAGGATTTGATAGGAGACAGCCACAAGGACAGAATAGGACATGGAATACGGGACCTAATAATGGAGGAGTTCCTACCCCCTTGGATCAACCTGTCAACCAATCTGCAAATCAGCCAGTCAGTCAGGACAAACCTCCTAGTGGTGTATATTTGGCTGAGGCTGCCATGTCAGGATGGTGTAGGCTCCATAAGACAAGCCAGCATTCAGAGTTAGAATGTCCAGAGTTCTAAACTGCAACCTCTATTTTCCAGTATGAAGTGGAGAATAATGCAAACGGTCAAGAGATTGTTCCCTCCACCCCCTATGACTCTCCTGTGCTCGTATTGAATCACACTCCCTTTCCAGCAGGTGAAGAAAATATTCCAGAAGAGGAGTCTGATTCTCAGGGGGATAAAATAGATCAAGTCTGCAATGGAGACGAGGTGGCTCAGTTATTCAATGAAGAGGCAACAAATGATAATGGTCCCCTCGATCAGGAAGAGGCTTATGTTGAGGAGGTATAGATGTTCCAAAGGCAGGGTAAAGGATATGATTTATGAGATATGCCTCATAGATGCCCGCAAGCTGGGGGTCCTTTCACCACCTCTATTCCTCCTAATAATTTCAATATCCCTCTAGACCCCAATGCTAGTAATAATCCATCCTTTCCGCATGTTTCTAGGCAGTACCTTGCAAAGGAAGGACAAGCTCAAACTGATTCACAGAAAGAGAAAGTTGTTCAAGCAAGTAAAGATAAGGTGGAGGAATCTTCCAGGGAGGTCCCTATGAATCTCAGTGAGGAGAAAATGGCTTCGTATGTCGCTGAAGAGTTCAAGAAATTAAAGGTAAATCTTTTAGCATTTGAGTTACTAAGATTCCCTGCAATTAGGAATGCAGTTCTAGGTACCTATGATACACACCCAGTGTCCTTGAATAAATCTTCTAGTGAAGGTATCGGCAAGGTTTCTAGTTCTCAGCCGGTGAAGACACAAAACCAAGCCCACAATCGGACCAACTTGCCCCCTAGAGATAAAGGAAAGGAGAAGGACAAGACCCAAGTGGCCCAAGTGGATACTCAGCCAACTTTGTTTCAAGGGAAGACAGAGACCCCACCATTTTTTATTTATGTGCGCATATTCGGTAAGAATTTACATAATTGTTTACTGGATTCTAGTGCTTCTACTAATGTGATGCCATTCGGAGTATGTAGAGCCTTAGGGATTACACCTGCTGACTCCCAAAAGAAGGTAACTCAGTTGGATAGAACTGAAGTAAACATGGTGGGAGAATTAAACATGATTCACATGCAGGTAGCTTCTGACCCGAGAATTCAACAGGTTATCAATATTCAGGTAGCTAATATCCCTTATGCATATGGCCTGATCCTAGGAAGGGACTTTACTAAGGCCTTAAATGGATATGTATCTACTAATCATTCCCACATGTGGCTTCCCTAGAAAGGAGTACCAAATCAGATCAGAATTGAGAGAGAACCTAGAATGAAATACATGATTACGGAGTACCAAAATACTTCGAATGAAGTTCTAATATCGGAAGTAGGCATGGGAAATTATATGTTGTCAACTCAGTATGAGGAGTCAGATTCGGAGGAGGTATTGATGTTACATACGATGCCTGTTGGTGTAGAGGCAGATTCTGGTAATGCTAATGTTCTGACGGAATCCATTAAGGAAGAAGAAGAACCTGAAGATAATCAGATTAGCCTATTAGACAACTTCCAGGAATTCATCAGACAGTGTGTTGAAAGTCAAATTCACCTAGGCAGAAGGACAAGCTTTGAAGAATTACTCTTACCTAATTGGTGTAGAGTTCATAATGCTTCCCATTCAGAGTTGGAGTGTTGTCTATGCCAGACAGCGGTAAAACGAGTACAGAAATGCCTAAATCCAACCCTGGCAGTCAAGACGGATATACAAAACCCCCAGGAAGAGCATCAAGGAAAGAAACCTATGTTGTTTGAGGAATCATCCAGTAGTAATAAGTCGAAGGATGTGGTGAAGAGGACTACAACTGTTGAATGTTGGACTCTCAGATTCGACGGATCCAAATCCAAGCATGGAGTTGAGGCAGGGTTTGAACTGATCGGCCCAAAAGGTAAGAATTTCTTTGCAGCCCATAGACTTCAATTTCACTGTACTAATAATGTAGCAGAATATGAGGCGTTAATTCATGGACTTCTTATGGCACTCAAGAAAAAGGTTAAGGTTTTGCAAGTCTTTGGTGATTCTGAGTTAGTAATTAAGCAAATAAGGAAACAATATTCATGCCATGATAGGAGAATGACCAATTATAGGCATAGAGTATGGGACCTCATTGAGGGATTTGACGCTTTCAATATCCAATTGATACCATGGCAGAAAAATCAAACTGCAGATTCACTGGCTCAGGCAGCAAGCACTTTGCAGCCTTTATCTTTGTCAAGTTTGAAGAAGTTTACTGTAGAGTTGACTCCTGTGCCATCAGTTCCAGACAATGTTACCAACTTTCAGGTATTTGAAGATGACAAACACATTCTGAATTTTATCACAAATACAGACATTTTCGCTTCCCAAATCATTGATGAGACAGAACTCCAAGAAGCAGAACTGGATTTGGAGGGAGTGATAAATCTGAAGTCTAATACTATTCCAAGGGGAATGGTACAGTTGGAGCAAATTTTTGATATGGATAAGATCAGAGATCAGGATCAAGAATCTAAGAAAGAATCTATCAATGGACAGTGTGACACTCACAATGTGGGAACTGAGGATAATGTTAAGAACATTTTTATTGGCAAGGTATGCACTCCAGAAGAAAGACAAGGAATAATTGAAGCATTGCATAGCTTTCCAGACATAGTAGCCTGGAGTTATGAGGACTTGAAGACTTATGATACATCAATCATAACTCATACTATACCTCTGAAGCCATGTGCCAAGCCTTTCAGGCAGAGACAGAGACCTATCAACGCGTTACTGGAACCACTTATATAGAAAGAAGTTCAAAAATTACTGTCCGCCAGAATTATATTTGCTGTCAGGCATTCAACATGGGTGGCGAACCTGGTTCCAGTAAGGAAAAAGAATGGGGAAATCAGACTTTGCGTGGACTTCAGAAATCTAAACAAATCATCAGAAAAGGACAACTATCCAGTCCCTTCATTAGATGAAGTACTTCAAGTGGTTAATGGATCTCAGATGATGTCCTTTCTAGACGGTTATTCAGGGTATAACCAAGTAATGGTTTAGTACGAGGACAGACACAAGACTGCTTTCACAACTAAATGGGGTACCTTTGCCTACAGGAGGATGCATTTTTGTCTCATTAATGCAGGGGCTACATTTCAAAGGGCTATGGACATTGCCTTCAAGGATATCATAGGCAAACGCATCATTATTTATATGGACGACCTAACTATCTTTTCCAAAATCAGAGGGGACCACATCTCTGATTTGTGCAAAGTGTTTCAAAAGTGCAGAGAATTCGGCATATCCCTAAATCCTAAGAAGTGTATTTTCGGAGTGACAGAAGGGAAGTTGCTGGGACATGTTATATCTGAAAAGGGAATTGCTATTGATCCGGAAAGAGTGGAGGCCATACTGAAGATTCAGCCACCTGCTAGCAAAAAAGAGATGAAGTCTTTCTTTGGCAAGATCAACTTCGTCAGAAAATTTATCACTGGATTTGCTGAAATCGTGAAGCCATTGAATGCTATGCTGAAGCAAGATGCTAAGGTTGAATGGACTATGGAAGCAAAGGAGGAATTTGCGGAAATCAAAAGAGCCATTATTGATGCTCTAGTATTGGTAAGTCCTAATTATAGTAAGCCCTTTTACATCTATTCATTTGCTTCGGACCATTCATGTGCGGGAATGCTGACTCAAAAGTCTGAGGAGGGAAATGAGCATCCCATTGCTTTTATGAGTGCACCATTAAAAGATGTTGAACTGAAATATCCAAGTGTGGAAAAGCAAGCGTATGCCCTGGTCAGAGCAGTGAAGAAATTCAGACATTATATTCTCAGGAACAAGGTCTATGCAATTGTCCCAGATCCTACAGTCAAGTTACTTTTGATGCAAAATGAGCTAGATGAGCATAGAGCTAAGTAGGTGACAATGCTACAAGAGTACGATATTGAGATCCAACCCATGAGATTGGTAAGGGGACAGGGACTTACTCAGACTATGGCTGAAATGGGGCCTGATCTGACTATTCAGAATTATAACATTGAGGAGGTTTCCCCATATGGTTGGTACGATGACATAGTTTATTATTTGTTAAACCAACGATCTCCAAGTCATCTTAATGCAGTTCAGAGGAGAGCCCTGCGATTAAAGAGTGATGGTTTTATGCTAAAGGGGGTTATTCTGTACAAGAAAAATCATGAAGGTATTTATTTAAGGAGCCTCGGGAAACAGGAAGCTGAGAGAGTGATGAACGAATTCCACAAAAAGTATGGTACTGGCCACGGTTCTGCGATTGCCACAGAAAATCAGATTTTGAGGGCAGGGTATGGCCCACGTTGTTCAAAGATGTTCACCATCATGTTAGGACATGTCACACTTGCCAGACCGCAGCAACAAGGGAAAAGTATGTAGCACTCCCACTTCAACCGGTTACTGAGGTAAGGCCTTTCGCTCAGTGGGGTATGGATTTCATAGGCCCCATCAATCCACCATCTTCTACGGGACACAGGTACATTCTAACTATTACTGATTATTTCACAAGATGGACTGAGGCTTTTGCTTGCAGGAAATGTACATCTGAGATAGTGATTTATTTTCTAGAATCTGCTATTCTTAATCGATTTGGATGCCCTATTGTTGTTGTCTGTGATAATGGTCCTGCTTTCGCATCTTTAAAATTTTCAAATTGGGCTTTTGATCATGGCATTATTGTAAAGTTTGTGTCCAATTACTATCCCCAGGGTAATGGCTTAGCAGAGTCCTCCAACAAGAATTTATTGACTGTTATCTGTAAGCTGTTGGAGAGGAACCCAAAATACTAGCATACCCAGCTTCGGTTTGCCCTCTGGGCATATCGTACAAGACTGAAGTCATCCATTGGAACATCTCCCTATCACTTAGTATATGGTCTGGAGCCAGTATTCCCTATTCAACTCAAGATCCTAACCTTGCAATTCATTAATGATTTTTATGATGAGGGGGATAGAAGGGAGGCTAGGTTGACAGAGCTACTGCACCTTGAGGAGAAACGAGACAATGCCCTTGAGAATTTTTCCAAACATCAGGGGGTAGTTAAGAGGTGGTTTGACAGAAGGGCTAAAGTAAAAGCCTTTAGGATTTCTGACCTTGTGTTATACTGGGATAAACCTCATGATCGAAAAGGGGACCATGGGAAGTTTGATAAATTGTGGCTTGGTCCATATCAGATTGCCAAAATACTTGGAGATAATGCCTTCCGTCTAAAGACTCTCACAGGAGAAGATATTCCACTACCTGTCAATGGGCAGTATTTGAAGCATTACTTCCAATCTTGAGTTGTTTTCAGCTCCTTGCTTTGTATATAGTTAGTTTAGGTTGCTTTCTGTTGTTTTTTTTTTGTTAGAGTAGATTTTCTTTTGGTTTTTTCTTTTTTTCTTTGGGTAGAGTAGGTTTGCTTTGGTTTGTTTGTTTTGGTTTGTGTTGCTCTCGCTCTTGGTTCCTTCTCTTTCTGGGAATCCTTTGTTGCATTCGTACGACAGTGGTGACAAAGTAGGTGTGGTGCACTTAGTATTTCCCTTACAAACTTTAATCACCTTTCCAGAATGTCATGGTATTAATTCCCCACCCAATGTCACTTATCCTTGTGCTAAGGCAAAGGGTCTTCTAGTCAGATTGAACGGGAATACATTAGGGTCTCATATTTTCAAATATTAAAGGATACCTGAAGTTGCAGAAGGTCCTTATGAAGCTTGAACAGGTGAAAAATCCTTTTTCTGCTCTAGTGCCACTGTGGTTCTTATCCCTGAGTGTGAACTTCATTGTTCACAGGTTGAAGTGAAAGCATTGAAAAGACAAGCAGTATATATATAAAAAAAAAAAGAGGATATTGAAAATTGAAAGGTCTAAATTCAACTCATCAGGGGAATCTGAATATCTCTACCGAGGCTATGGACGTCTGGCTGGCAGTAGAGCTATGTTCAGGGGAATCACAGCGATAACCTCGTCGGGGAACACCTGACTGGCAGCGAGGCTCTATCCCGGTTACTTTTAGAGTATGAATCTTTATGTAGCTTGTTTAGCCCGAGTTTGGTTCCTACTACAGCTAAAGGATGGTAATGAATGCACATGCACACACTTCGACCCTGGTGTAGGAAAGTTTGGGTGACTGGGGGGTTCTTTGTTTTAACCATAAGTGGTGACAGGATGGATGAATTGAAACCATAAGTTTTGGGTTCTTGATTCCAGTTTGTCATCAAAATGCTCAAGAGCATTTCCCCAGAAGAGTCGCCATTTGTTGTGCAGTTTTGCACACACGCCCCACTTGGAGTAGGGACCCTCCTTTAACGATGTCTTTTGACCTTTGGTTTTATTGGATTGGTCTTTTCAAGGTCTTGAGATGTTGGTCTTGCTGACTTTGGTCATGCCTTGAGGTTTGAATTGGTTAAACTTGAGTCTTTGTCGAAATCCGAGTTTTGACCTGGGTCCGGGATTTTCCAGTTCAGTCAGATTTTCCCGGGTCCTGGTCCTTTGTCTGGCTATTGCTGAAATTTCCGAAGCCGGGTTTCTGCTTGAATCCAGGATTTTCCGGCTCGGGCGGATTTTCCCGAACCTCATTAAAATCCCGAAGGAGGCGTTTTCCGCGGAATTCGTGCTCACCCAGATTATCCGTTTGGCTTGGTTTTTTCCAAAATTTCGTTTTGGGCTCGGGTTTCCGGATTTCCTTGATATGTCTTGTTGCTCATTAATGTTCGAAGTACGTCTTCCCTGGCGCGAATGCAGGTGGATTTATAGGCCTTTGGCATCCATTTGATCTCACTATTCATTTTCTATCTGCTCTAGCGTTTGAAATTCTTCATTTGAGCTTTGATTGTTGGATTCGAGCTGCTTGTGTGCGGATTGCTTGAGCGCCAGTGTTGAGTTTTTCGTTGCTAGGGCACACTATTTCGTAGTGACTTCCTCGAGTTTGGGCTTCATTCGTAATTGATCCATGGTAAGTCGTTGTTGGCCCCTCCTTTTGTCTGCACTTTGATTGAATCTTTCGAGTCGATTGGTAGTCACTTCTGGTCAGCCCTTGCTTGTTTATGGTTATGTATTTGATGAAGTAGGGTTCAGCCCACCTCTTCATGGGTTTTATTACCCGCCCTATGCTTGCTTCCGTCTATCAATTGAATGTCGGGTGTATCCCTGTGGATAGGTGTTTCGGTTAGGGTCTTGTCTGGTTGGCGCGTGGTTTGCTATATATTGCGAGGTTAGGGTTTTGGTGTTTTGCCCAGATTTTGCCAAGTTCGGTGGATCCGTCATGATTTTCATGTCTTCTGTCTTGCCCAACCCTGTTCATATCTTGAGAGATCTCGGTGTGCTTTGACTTGATCATTTCGAAGGATAGTGTTTGAGACTTCGAGCTTACCCTGGTTTTTATGGCGGAGGTCTGGTTACTGAATATAGGGCATCATTGTTTCGCCATAAGGATCAGTCATTTGTGGGTTTTGGGAATCCAAATTCATGTGCATTTGAAGTTTTGCTTATTGGGATTGATTTTATGTCCATTGGAATCCAAATAGGGGGGTTTACATGATCAACCGATTAATGGTTCGCGCGTTAACGATCGTCGGGTTTCCGAGGTGTCCGCGGAATTTCTGTGCACCCGGATTTTCCTAGTTTCTGTCGTATCCGTAGAGTATGATGAATCCCGGAGTTTCGAGCCTTAGTGAGCCTTGGGAATGGTTCGAGGCCTTGCAGATTTGGCAGAAATCCATCAGGAAGATCCATAAACGAAAGAAGCAGATGGATGGTGATCTGACTGGAGTTTATGATGGATGTATTGCATTCTTTGAGATAGTGACTGGCAGGAGGAAGATTGCTCCTAAGTACCTGAGCCTAGAACAATTAAGGGAATGGTGGCATGATGTTTATGCTCACGATTCTGAAAACGTCATAACAGGGCACCAACTAGATGATGCGGCAACCTACTTGGCTGTGATGGACAAGTACCAAGCGCATAAAGGTGATTGGGATAAAATTGTTAGGTAGTCAGAAGAAGAAATTAGCTCCATTGAATGTAGACTCAAGATTTTACCTTTGCCACCTGTTGCTGAGCTGGACAGGGTATTTTTGAAGGTTCAGGATCAGAATAAGGATAAGGATAAGGGAGGCGGTAGTTAATGCCCATTTTGAGATTTATGCTTCCCTATTATTATAGGGCATGTGTTGATCTGGGCTACATTGAGGAATGTGTTTGGGCCGACCTTGATGATGTATCGGCATTTAATGTGTGCCTTATTTTGAAATTCTTGAGGCCGACATGTTTTGGATGTTTTATTTTGTAAATGTTTGGCTGGGCCGACATGTTTTGAGGTTTCTATAAAAGGCATTCCTGCCTCATTGTAAAGGATAGTCAGTTAGCAAGATAATAGAGATGGGTTAAAAGGAGTTAGAGCATTTTGTAGTAGAGATAATAGTTAGTCCTTGAAGAAAATATTGTAACAGAACAGTGGAATTGTTGCTACATTTTGGTGATCTAATACAAATTGAAGGCATTGTGGTTTTCCTGGTGAATTCTTTTGTGTTAATTTACCTTGCATGGTTCCTATTGTTCCATCTCTGAAATTGCTCAAAGATCTAAGATTTAATGTTAGAATTGGAATTAGAGTAGTTTAGTGAATAGTGTTCATGATTTCATATTTGGAATGTTTGTAGCAATCTCTGGTCTATACTCCCAGTAACTATTTGATTGTAGTAGACTGGTGAAGTCAACCTGGACCATACATTTATCTATGCTTAGTTCGATTGCGGATGAATATCTATAATTTGAAAATATGTATGCCTTAGAAGATTGCACCTTTCTTGTGATATTGCATTGTGGGTTAAGCAAGAATTGGTTATTTGAGATTGGTCCATTTCGGATATCTGTCATTTGTATCGTTCGTCTTAGAAATAGTTTAGATTTCATTACTTCTCTTGCACCCTCATCTTTTGTTGTTTCTTTATTGCACAATTAGGTTTAGGATTTGAGATCAAAATATTGCAAGATCTGATATAGTGGAAAGATACAGTCTACTTGTAGTAAGGTCCGATTGTGATTACCAGCATTTTCACATTTTATCTGAGTTGTTTACGCATTTCCATGACCTAACACCCGAGAGACCTTGTGGTGATTTTCAGTAATTTATTGTTGAAGATTACCTTTCAAGAGAGATAGGATATTGTATTTTGTCTAAGTTGTTGTTGTGCAGAAAACACCATCAACATGTTTCTTTCAATCTTTTTTAAAAGTGTAAGTAATTCTCCCATCGTGAATTGCTAGCCTATCGAATTGCCAAGGCCTTCTTAAGAGAACATGACAAACATCTATTGGCATAACATCACATATCACCTTATATTTATAACTCTATATTCGAATCCCCACTTGGTATTGTTCATTTACCAATACTTGATGTCCTTTTTGCAGCCAAGACACCTTATATGGAGTTGGATGCATTGTCTTCTTTAGGCCTAGTTTATCAACCATTTCAATAGACACAAGGTTGTTAGTACTTCCTCTATCAATAATAACCTTACAACATTTACCTTTAGTCTTGCATGTGGTTTTGAACAATGTATTTCTTTGAGCAAGCTCTTGAATTTCTTTGTTAGGATTTAACAAGACTCTTTTCATGAGTAATGACTCTCCAACCTCAAGTGCATCTTCATGAATAAGTGATTCTACATTCTCCTCTTTGGCTTGAACAATATGTGCACTCTCTTGGCTTGTTGTAGGATTCTCTAGACACTCATAAAATCTATGACCATATTTATTACATTTAAAGCATTTTCCTAAAAGCCCTTTACTTTTTCCTCTTGGGTACGGTCTTATACCTCTAAAAGAATCATTACCTATTGGGAATTGATGATATGAGCTGCTAGCCTCTTCTTTTTGAACTTTTAGCTGACCTCTATCAATTTCTTGTCCTCTACCTCTGAAACTTTTACCTTTACCCCTTTGATTTTGT
This sequence comes from Sequoia sempervirens, assembly GCA_007258455.2. Taxonomy (NCBI): domain Eukaryota; kingdom Viridiplantae; phylum Streptophyta; class Pinopsida; order Cupressales; family Cupressaceae; genus Sequoia; species Sequoia sempervirens. The sequence goes on along the minus strand of VDFB02065151.1, from coordinate 14,448 downwards.
GTTTTTTTTGGATAGTTTTTTCTCTACCTTGAGAGCACACTGATATGCTTCTTCAACTGTTCTTGGGGACAAAAGGTTAATTTCATCTTAGATATTGAATCTCAATCCATTGATATATCAAGCCACCTTCTTAGGGTCTTCTTCAATATGACCACCTCTAATAGTCAACCTATAAAATTCTTCTACATAATCCTTTACTAACATTTTTTTTGTTAAATATTTTACACTTTCTTGAAAAGACCAAGTTGATAATCTTTGGGCATGAATTTACCTTTCAATTTAGCCACCATCTTGTCCTAGCTCATGATCTTGGGCTTTCCTTTCTTTCCTCTTTCATCTTGTACTCCATCCCACCAAAGGGATGCATGACCCTTCAATATGGTTACTACAAAATTCACCTTCTTGTCATTGTTACCGCAATTTTGGTTACACCCTTCCAAAACCATGTCCACCCTTAAGAAAATTTAACTATATCAAAGATGTTTCCTTTAAACTTGGTTTTCCAAACTATTTCGGGCATCGATTGATTTGCCATAACCTCTTTCCTACCCAACTATCTAGAAAGTTTAGCTAACTTTTTCTTTGTGTTGGTCTCTTTGTGAAGTTTTAGAAAAGTGTTGGGTCCCAGAGTAGTTTTCATAACCTCAGTACACATCAATAGAATAAAGAAAAGTAAAGTGAAAATCAAGCTACTTCGGAGATTTTGTTAGGTTTTGAAACCTTTTTCAGTTCCCGACAAGGTTTCAAAAACCTAACTCATCCCCACAACAAACTTTATGTTTCAAAGGACTAAGTGTGCTCCTAAAGCTCTTTCTAAGAGACTCTTATTAGAAAAGTCCTAATTTATTTTCAAGCTAGTCTCAAGTGGATTTTGTGAAGTGGATGATGGTTTTGTTTTTGGAACTAAAGTGGACTCCGAAGGCATTTTAGAAACCCCGCCTGAGCTCAACATTTATTCATTAAAGTCATTTTGAATCATCATCTCGGTTATTTGAAGGTTCATTCAAAGGATTCAAATAACAATACCTGAAGTAGAACACATTGCAGAGATGATATTTAGCTGAAGAATGAATCATTAACATACATTGCAGCTATGAAAATAAAAAAAAAGTGCATCACGCGAAAATGAAAAGAATGGAATTGAAAACAAGGAGCCTAAGAATATTGCATCACATGAGACAGATAAAATGCCAAAAAGAATAAATATATATTCATATTATCATATGTATTATGTGCAAAAGTAGGGGAATCTTAGTACAAGTTTTTTTCTAAACATAGAAGGTGAAAATGAGAATACGGATGCCCTCCACCACCTCCTGGAGCCGCTCAATCTATTCAAGCAAGAAAATATTTTCATTAAACTCCACGAAATGGGAAAAGGTCTCCATCATATTCTGCTCTAGCCCAACATGGAGTAAAGCAACCGCCTACTTTGCTTGCTTGTTCCTCAAGGTAGTGGTGATGCAAATGGCTTCTCTTACCAGTCCAACATGTGGATACTCAGTAAGGTTTCCCAGAGTAGCTTCAACATAGGGAAAATGTGTTGGCCTCATTAGACATTTGATAGCTTTGGCTCCCCATCCCAACTTCCTAGAGGTGTGAATGATGTTATATAAGAAATGCTCCAACAATACAAAGTTATGCACATAAACCTAGGCCACAAAATTTTCTCCAATAATATTCCTACTCACACCCTCCTCTATGTCACTGTGAATCAAGAAAACCTCCCTAAGTTGGTCTGTAACAAATTTCCTGACTGTGGTACACTCTACACATTCAATCAAAAGTAAATCACTCTTGGAGGTAGCATCACTCAAGATGCTCAACATGTTTGAAACAACAATTGTCATGATGAAGAATAAGAGTGCCTCTATTTGATTTATAGAATGGAAGGGGTAAGCTAAAATATTTCACTCGAGAGTGATTAATAATGTAAGGATATTGTTGAACGCCTAGAATATTGAGAGGGGGGGTGAATCAACACTCACTAAAATTCATTAACTTTATCAATTTAAACATTCATTTAATGCATCACACTAAAATTTTAGAAATGGAAAGGAGCATATAAAGCATGCATCACATTAAAGAACACAAGAACACCATATTTACGTGGAAAATCCTTGAAAGGGAAAAACCATGATGAGGATTAGCTCACAATATATTATAACTGACTACAATGTTGATATAGAAAAGTGGACTCACTGTCCAGAAAAAAAAAAGAATGGCTCATTGCCAAGGGCTCATGCCCAAAACATAAAAAGATAGAAGAAAGGGTGGCTCATACCAAAATGAATTACTAATAATGCATATGCAACATGCCTAAGATACAGTTCCAATTAAGTTCTGAAAACTAACTTAACACACTTCATACTTCACCACTACACCTTTCACACTTCTCTACATTAGATCTCGCACACACACTCTACACTGATTCCAAAATCCTCATTCGCACAATGAATTAACCTTGTATATATACCGCAAACAACCAAAACATCAATTAGGTCTGCCTAATTGCATGAACCATGTAACACACAACATGTCAGCTCAAAACTTTAACACACACACTTTGCGAAATAAACCAAAAATTGTATAACACCAAAATGGGTTGGCAAGTCCTATAATTACTCCCATAAATCTTCTCCTTATATACTTCAACTTTGCACAACCCCAAAATCTTTAGGTCAGCACCACATAACAAAATTGGTGAAGTCATAACTGAATAAACTAACTTTTCATTCATAACTCGACATACAAACCACCAAAACACTTGCCACTTGGAGCACACATATTTTGACACATGTAAACACTCCCTGAAAGCCACATAGCATAACATTCATCCGTGATGGAATGTGGAGCATTCCAACATACACTCTGCAACAACTCTACCATTACCAAGCCTGATACTCTGTCAACATTATCTTCAACTGTGGAAGACATACAGTCTTAAAACTTTGGGTCTAAACACCTTCAATACACATCATCGAAACCTCAAAATCACATGACCAAATATTGCACGATGGAGCAATGTGAACCACAAAACTAGTTCACTATAACACTGAAATTGCACTCTGAGACTTAGCCAATTATCTAAAACATTTGGTCTTCTCTGGACCCAACACTTATGCATATGTACAATGGGTTGACATCAATGACAACACCATACACATCCATACACCATCATTCTCATGTTTCCAAAAATCTCCCCCTTTTCCATTTATGGCAACACACTCTCATTCTCCAAAACTTCTCAAACTACTCCCCCTTTGACACCAAGGGCAAAGGGCTCACTATATCACTCTCCCTAACAAATATATATTCAAGAGAGTATCTCCCCCTTACTACTTATCTCCTATACTCAACATACTTCTCTAACAATCTTTCCCTTAGGAAATATTTACATCAAAGTGGCTCCCCCTAACAATGTTATCCATCAAAAATGACCAAAAATGTATTGCAACACTATCCACTAACTCTATATATATGTACATTGAAATAAAAAAAATTGCATATATAAAATAGAAACGTACACCTTCAACTAGCTAAGGGTAAAATACCCTTATTTAAGACACCTTTAGTTTGGCAAGGTGTGCCTCCCAGTCTCTCTTTGCTACCTCTCGGTCCTTCTTAGTGAATGCAAGCATACTACATTGACTCTCACATTGAGTATGGAGGTCTTCTCCTTCATCTAGGGAACTAGGCACCAAATTATTTTGTCGCACCTTCTCTGCATCTACTAAAACTCTACTCAAAGATGTAAGCCTTGCACTTACCAAGTGACGAAGCTAACTATACTGCATTATGATCTTCTCTTTTTGTTTTTGCAATAGGAAGAATTTACCATGTAGATTCTCAATTGCTTCCCTTGTAGCACCATTTGCATCATTTACTAAATCATAAGCACCAAAGGCCTAAGCAATTTTTTACTCAATTGAGTCCATTTGATCTTTTATGCTCCTTGTAGAATTAGGCCATTTCGAGCAAAACTAAAACAAAACTTTAGCTTCTTCTAGACATTTTTGGACTTCTTTCAAGTTGCCTTGCAACTTTGCATGTGCAGCACTACATTTATCAGAAATATCGGCCAATCTCTTATCATTGACTTATTTTCCATTTCTTTTTCAATATTCTTTTAAACCAGTAGAATAATCCATGAAAGAATCAAGCAACAATTTCAATTTATGTACACCAAATAAAGAATCATCAATAGTTGCTCTAGGAATGTTGTCTTGCAACACCTTTACTGCTTCTTTGACCATTTTTGCACTCTTCTAGTTTGTATGAAGTATTTCCTTCCTTGCAGAGGCATCGAAATCATCACCAAGCTATAACTTATGTAGGGGTGAAATATTGTTCATATCTATCTGACCTTGTTGCATTGGAATCTACAAGAGTTGTATAGATACCACCAGTTCAAACTATAACTACATATCTAGTAGATCTTTTAATGAATCTCCAGAGGTTCCAGAGGATTCAACAAAAAATTTAGCACTTTATCCTTCTTCTCACTCTTCTCCTTTTCTTCACTGCTAGAACATGCTTCAGCATTCTTTCCTTCTTCTACAAAATTCTCACTATTCGGAGGAGGAAAGTTTTCATATTTTTGTGCCTTTGTCTTCTCTAGGACTTCTTTGTCTTATTCTTTCTGCACATTATCTTTCTCCATATCCAGAGGTGGAAAGTCTTCTTCATTTTGAGTTTCCTCTTTCTCTGGGACACTCTATTTGTTATCTTCCTTATCTTCTTCAACAACATTCTCCACAACAGGAGGGGAATTATCAATGACCATGTCTTCTTGACCATCCTCATACTCAAGCACATGCTCATTTTTTTCAATCATAGGCTCATTACTTTCTGGGGTAGATGTATCATTCTACATTTTTTCTTCACTATCCAAAGATATTCCCAACTCTTTTGCAAGTTCTACAACTTTTTGCACTCTCATTCTTGATTCTTTCAATGTCTTCTTTGTCTCTGCTCATCAGAGTACCAACTCTCTATTTTGTCTTGAATTTCTTATTATACAGCTTAGACAACTTAGGCGCTCTATCTTCAACTGTAAGAGAAGAACCAATCTTCTCCAAGGAAAATGTCCTCATCTTAGCATTTTCATCAAAAGCTTATTGCCTTCTAGCACTCAGAACAATTTTAAGATCATCAGGCAATTGATTCTCAATTTCACTCAACCCTGTACTGAATGTTACCATATATTTTACAATAGCTTCTTCTATTGTGGCCTTATCCTCATCATTTGAATCCAAATACATTTTAGTTGTCTCTTCCAAGAGACCAAATTCTACAATATTATCACACCCAATTGTGTATTTACCTATTTACTATTATTGTGCTAGGGTAAATTATTGCATGTGTGAATGTAATTAGAATTATGATTGAGAATATATGTGCTTTTACTTTGTTATGAATGAATGTTTATTTCATTTAATGTTATGTGATGAAATGCATATATGTGAAATGGAAGGTTATTGAATTGGATATTCTAACTATGGAAAAATATTATGTAAATGCATATTTTGTTGAATAGCTGACTACCATGGGAATGTGTTAGTTGGATGCAGGTTCATGTTCAATCCTCCAAGTGCGAGGGGAAGTATCACTCAGGAGAAGAATTTGGTCGGGTAACTAGTAACGTAACTTAACTAAGCTTACACACACACTCACAGTGGAATGGTTGAGTCAAGTTATTGTGTTGTGAATTGGTAATTCAACCTTTAGTATGATGTGTTTGCATTAGTAAGGGTCTTTCTTATTGTTGAGTGCATTCTTGGATGATGTTTATGTGTTTGGATATTTTGAGTTCTTCCTTATATTACAATGCTTGATTGATGAGGTGAACATATGTTAAATGTATATATATGTATGCATATGCATGTCGACGATAGACCATACTCATGAAGGAACACATATATGAGAGTACATAGGTAGACGTACCTATGCATGCTTATGAAATAGTTTCTTATGAGCATGGTATTATCGAACAGACAATGCAACATGTATGTACATATGTATATATACATCACACGTATATTTCCTATCAATAAGATAGTATTTGAATATGTGTTTGATTGTGCAATCAAATGTATATATATAAGATATATACATATGTATACATGTGTTGATATATACGTATGTGTAACAAATGGAAATATCCATACGAATATATCAATATATGTATAGGTATGTATACATGTACATAGAGGTATATATATACAATCGATATTATTATATGAATGTTAATTTGATCTTATTCATTTGAATATCAAATGTATACATATTTGATTGAAATGGAATATATATATATTAGTATATACATATACATATATATATATAATACATAGCGTTGAGGCTATTCGTTGATATATGTGTGTGTACATGTATATATATAAATATATATTTATATATATGATTATTAAAGGTCGATTTGTATATACGTTATGCAAATGATAAAGGTCGATATGGAGTAAAAAGCCATGGTCGATATCATACAAAATGCATCACTATTTTATAGTAGTGTATTACTTCAAACTTGGAACGCATTTATCCAAAAGGTAAAGGGCGATGGAAATATTTAGCTTGATGTGCAAAGTGAATTAAATGCATGTTAAAAGGAAATAACAAACAGCAATAAAATATTTTCAAACCATGGGTTTGAATGCTATTTAAGTGGATTCGATTCATCTTCCTCAGTTGAATAAAGAGACTATGACCAAGTAGACATAGAATATGTGTTGCCTGTAAATAAAGGAAGTTGTTTCTTTGGATAAACCATGCCAAAGGAATAGGTAAAATGCTACAACTTGGCACCATTTTATGAATGCTCTGTCTCTACAAAATTCTATCATGTTAGCAATTTGATTCTCATTCTTTAAGCGTGTGCATGTTTGAATTAGTCTTAAGTTGTTGTCAAGAAAAGCAAGTCAATCTATAGAATACCAAGATGATTTTTCATTTAGATTTCTACCACGTTTTTGTTGTGAGAGGTGAGTCATTTTGCATGTGAAGTGGTGTTGATTGGTACACCTTTTCTTTTGGCATCAATGTCTCAATATTTTGTATAAATAGATGGACTAGCTCTCTCATTTGGGATGCACAATTTTGCAAGTTTATTCTATTGCAAATACTTTGAGAGTTGTATTTTGTGAGAGCTTAGAGTTACTTTCTGAGAGCATAGAGTTATATTGTGTAAGAGGTTATAGTGAAGAATTGCTTTGAGTAGATAAAGTGAAGCTAGTGAGCTATTGTTGAAAGGCTAAGAATCAAGTCAATTATTTGGATCAAGTGTATTACAGAAATGAGGATCTAGTCTTCTCTTATTTTTCTTTATTTATGAAAGAATGAGTTTGATTGCTTTGTTTGAAATTGCTTGAGAATACTTGCATTAAGGAATCATAACATTTTCTTTAGAAATGAAAAGAAGTTTTATGTTTTTCTATGAAAGTGTTTGTATTTACTCCATAATAGGAGGGATTGTTTATCATTATTATAAGTATACTAGGTATGATGAAACAAGGATAGCTTAAGGGTTATTCGTTGCAAAGTTATTTGATTATATTAGATAGCTTGTAAGTTACACCTGGGATTTGATTATCCATTGAAGGGACGGTGACTTGTATTAATGTTTTGTGGGTAGAAATACCTTTGAGTTTATGGGAAAGTGATAGGTTGTTTCTAGGGTTAAAGACTACCCATAGAAGGAAATACTTATGCATAGATTATAATGGCCTAAAGTCAAATTGAGCTTGAGTAGTGTATGTGAGTAGGATAACTATCACTCAAAGTACTGAGTGAGAACACTTTGTCCAAAGTAGTGTGATTGTCTTTGGCTCCACTGTCAATTCACCATGATCCATTTATGCATGCTAGTTCAGGATTGTAGGGTTTACAAGTTCTAGTCATGTAGGACACAACACTAAGCTCAGAATGGTCATCATTATGAGGTTACTCCAACAATCTCTTCGTCGAAGGGTAGGACCATCTATCATATGATAGATGTGTGGGCGACCGCATATGAGTCCATGGTTGGTAGAAAAGAATTTGGGTGATGCTTCTCCTCCTCCGCAGGTGACAGAAGACCAATATTTGAAAGGAGATTCTTGGACCATCTATATCTATTGCTTTGAAGCTCGGTTGAGCTATGTATGTACTTTGTACACAATCTTGGAAATATTATAATATGTGGAATATTATTTTGGAATGGAATCAATGTTGATTATTGTTATGACATCTATGTTCATTTGTTCTCTATAAAGAAAAGAATTTTTTTATGGCAATGGTTAAGTTACATAGTTTATTTACTTGAAAGTGAAAACTTAGGAAATTTTACTTGAGTGAATGATTGGCATGTTACAAATATTATTAAACAAAGCGTCTAACTTTAAGGGATTGTGTTCTCTTACTAGAGGGGCCTTTTCTTTCTTCTTTCCCTTTCCTTTAGGAGATTTTCTCCTTCTCCTGACTTCTTTTCTCTTCTGTGAATAATAATTTATTTATTTTCTTTCTCTACTTCCTTCTTCACTTCCAGTGTCAACTATATCAAATTTTGTTCTCTTTGCACTTGTCTCTTCCTCGAGGGCTTGAAACTTCTCTTTCAGGTCAACTGTGGTTTATCTTCTTCCTCATCTTCTTCGTCTTCATAGCTAATTTACTTTTCCCTAGTGGCCTTTTCTTTTCTTCTTCTCTTAGGAAGCATTTGTTGCACAAAGGGGCCAAATGTTTCTTTCTTCTTTGAACTTCTTACAAGCTTTGTTTTGGAGAACTTAGGAACAGCAGGAGAGGGGGTAGAGGTCCTAACTGGCCTTCTTGTTCTTGGAGTACCCTACAGAACAATAGTTGTAGTTTTGGACTTCTTCGTAGAACCCTTAGGTGTGTTCACCATCTCCTCCAACTTAGTTTCCAGCTTCTCAACACTCTCAGCTACATCCTTCTTCTACTTTTTCAAGTTCACCTATTTGGATTTCTCTGCATAAGTGCCAAACCTTTCCATAGATGGATCTCTTGGTTTGCTTAACATGATCTCTACAAGACTGGTAAGCTTTGCTTTAGTAGCCTCATATCCAAGTTCCGATATCCAAACTGTTTTGGGTTCAACTGCTTCCATAATGCAGTTATCTCTACTAACCATGAAATTTATGTCCTTTTTATAATTTTCAACTACAGTTCTTGGAATTTTGTACCTTTCTTGAATTTTTCCCTAAAATGTCTTAAAAAACCCCACAACATAGATTTTTGGGTTTCTAGGTCTCCTCTTGCTCTCTACCATCCTGATGATGGATCGCAGAGTGTGATCTGAAACGTTGATGCAAAAAACTCCAACACAATCTAATCCAAAAACATGTCTGAACTATAACATGGATTGTGGAAACTTTATATCATTAATTATCCAACCATACAATGTTCTTTTCTCTAAACACTTCTCTAAGAAATTAAAATAGCAAACAGATAACTAAGGTATCATATTAGAAGGGGTACCTTGATTCCTTGGTCTTATGTAGGTTCTCCATCAATCGTTGTCTCAAGAGCTCACACAAATCTATGTTGATACTTTCCTTCACCATTTGGTGAGTTGTGTGAATAGTGGTAGTAGAAACTAAATTCTCCCTATTTGTATAGAAAATTTTGTAGCCAATCATCATGGACACATACTTCACCGTCAGATTATCAATATATTTCACCATTAGGGCACATTTGTCAAATTTTGCATCAGTGATCTTCATCACCATTTCATTCTTTATGACCTTCAATGTCAAAATTGGTCCATTTGAGCACAACCTTGTAACCACCTTAATTTCTTTCTTATTTATCATGTGCAACATGTCCAACCACTTGAACTTATCATGAATTCAGCTTAGAATGTATTTAACCCATTCATCCTCATAGCAAAAATTGGTGAAATTGTTCCACACATCTAATTTCTTCTCTATCAAACTCTCATACTCGGGTTTCAATTCAAAATCATCTCCAGTCAACTCATTCACCCAGTATTCTACTATCTTCCCATGATCATACTCTTCCATTTTAGTATGAATATAGATCCGCACATGCTCTATGTGCATTACACCCTATGAATCCTTGAAAATGCTCCTTCAAGATCCAATTCCATAGATTTAAATGGGTGCTTCTTAAATTTAGGTCTTGGTTGTTCCATAACATTAATAACTTGAGGGGTAAACACTTTTGAACCTTTCTAAAACTAGGATTTTGCAAGAAACTAATAAATACCTTGTGATTCTACGCTACTAGAGGGTTTTGCACAACACACCATAATCATGCCAATTTTCCTTTGCTCTGCTCTTCACTTCAATTGCTCATTCACAAATGACTTAAACATATGTGAAATCACATATAAAGACTTTTTTTATGACCTAAAAATGCATTGATTTCAGTTGATAAAGTTAGGTCAAAAAGTTGGCAAACCTTCATTGTGTCATCATAGGCACCTTCAATCACTCTACAAGTCTCCACAATAAAATATTTTATATCAAAAATACCATCAAAAAATCAACCATGTCAATCTACACATGTACCAGTGTGTTGAAAGCATCAACACCATATCTTTGGTGAGGGCTTAAAGATCTACTAAAACTCCCCTGAGCCAAAGCTCTTCATCTAGTTTCCAAAAGAAACATATGTACCAGGAGCTAGCACAAACTCTCTTTTCACCTTATTTTCTTCTTTCTTCTTCCAAATCTTGTTCATTTCCTTCTTCATTTCAATTGGATCAATCTTCTTTATCAGATCAGTCTTCTTCTTTGAAATAGAGGGTTTCACATTCTTACTTTTGTAAAACTTAGCTATGTCCCGATTTATTTGATTTGTGACATATGACACCTTTTTGTTGAACAAACTTAGTTCTTTCCCTTTTAGATCTACATTCAAAAGCAGTATTCCCAAATCCATTACATGTATAACAGTAACCATTGAAACATCATACCATTAATGTAACCATTCATCGTCTTACTTTTGCATTCACTAGCTCTGTGGCCAAATCTATTGCATGTAAAACACTGGCTAGAAAAGGATTGAACATTTTGATTCATTTTGCTTCTACACTATACAGCTTTATGTCCAAAATTATTACAAGAATAATAGTAACCATTAAAGGATGAATACATTTATGCAGTAGATTATCTAATAGGAGGCCTTCTGAAATCTTTCATCTGGTTCCGGACTCATCTAACATTGCTCTTCTTATCATTCTTCTTTTTAGCATTGTTTGAAGTCTAATTCTCTTTTAAACTTTCTCCTTTTTCAAACACTGATCCTTCTTTGTCCTTAGAAGCCTTCTAATTTGGAATCCTTTCATCAAGAACGATGGAGCTCTTCTTGAATTTGTCTTCTTGAATCTTTTCTTTCTATAGATCTGATCTCAAAGTCACAATCTCTTGTTCAAGCTTTGAACATTTTGTAAACTTGTCTTTTAGTTTGGCATTCAGGTAGTCTTCAATTATTTTCCCTTCTTCAACTTGCACTTTCAAATTAGTGATTGTCTCATTTGATTGCTTCAGTTGCTCATTTGTTTCCTTGAATCTTTCCTTAGCTTTCATGAATTGTTCCCTCAACTTCCTGATACACTCATCTACATCCTTAATATTCTCTTTCAATTCTTTGTTCTCACGTTATGCTTTATCTAGATCATTAAGAGTTGATTTGAGTTCTCCTTCCATATCAACTTCACAATCTTCTTCTGTAAACCCTTTAGGGATAATCTCTTTTGAGGGAATAGGATACTTCCTTGTAGCCATGTGTTCATCCTCCAAGATCTACCTCAGGGATCAAGTTAATAGAAGGAACCAAGCTTTGATACCAATTGTTGAACACCTAGAATATGAGAGGGAGGGTGAATCAGTATTCACTAAAATTCATTAACTTTATCAACTTGATCATTCATTTAATTCACCACATTAAACTTGCAAAAATGGAAATGAACATATAAAGCATGCATCACATCAAAGAACACAAGAACACTAGATTTATGTGGAAAACCCTTGAAAGGGAAAAACCACAATGAGGATTAGCTCACAATATATTATAACCGGTTATAATGTTGATATAGGAAGGTGGACTCATTGTCCAACAAAAAGAGTGGCTCACATACATACATTACCACCTTACATCCATATTCAACGCCACTCATTATAAAATTTTAGTTTTATTGTTAATTCGGGCTTGGGACTTGACTAAGGTACAAGGAAGTCCTAAACTTCAACCCCTTGCATAGCAAGCTCTATGGTGCTCCTTATGACCACTACTATTTTCATTGCCTCCAATACCATCAAGAAAATATATTTTGCTTGTATTGGATATTAAATATTGACAAAGACAAAATTCGTATAAAGTTGATGAGATCACTCCCCTTGACAAAATCGCAACCAAAATTGCATCCCAAATACTCAATTTTTTTAATTTAAAATGTTTCTACTCCCTAATTTCAAATCTTAAACAAGTCTCATATCTTAATATCACATTATCAAAATTAACATTATATTGATTTCAAAATTTACAACCATAATATACCTCATTTACATTCAACACATAACCAATTACCTTATTAACTTACTCCAATCAATTTATATACTCAACTATTATATTTAATTTATTCATATTATTTAAATTTATAAACTCTGACTTTACCTCTAATGTAAAGGGATGAACAATGCTCTGTTTTCTACCTCAAAATCTTATATTTAAGTTAAAAACATTTTACCACTATTCTAATAAGTTGAAGGCATTAAACGTACATGTCCAAACACCTTTTAGACTTGATTATAAATGTTATCATATCATTCTATGAAAGCGTTTTTTTGGTCCCCCCAACAATTTGGATTTTATTGATAATTCAAACAAACATATAAGAATCTAATTAAGTGCACGCTTATATTTAATCTTCAAAGATTTTGTTATTATTGAGATCTGATGCGTCATTTTCTTTTAGTTTAGCGACCTTGAAAAAGTAATCTTTTATTCATAACGATGTTGTAAACGAGCATACATTTAGAGAAACATTAATAAATTGTTTATATGGAAAAATTAATTATTCAAAACAAAATGAATTGATTTATGTACCCCTCATGTACTTCTTCATCATAAGAATTAGCTTTCCTAATAATGAAATCTGTTCTCTTCTCTAGAAGATAATGTGGAGTTATTTTTATATTGTGATATTTTCATATTCATAATATTTTCTATTTAATTTTGTATTTATTTTAAGGAAATAAATTGATACATATGTATATTGATAAATTGTACAATCTTATGTGAAATTAGACTCATTTTCTTATATTTTATCTATGTTTATATACGTGTATCTCATATATTTGATCCTTATCTTTATATGCACATATCCTCATACATTTTCCATATGTACACATTTATTATATTTATCCATACACCTACCTCAATATAGTTGTTAGCTACCTCAATATAGTCGGTTATCTATAAAGGATCATTTCCATGGTCAATCTACTAGTTACAAACTTGACCATTTCCTTTCAAAACTTCAAATCCAAATTTTGACCAACTAGCCTTGTTTATTTTCCTACCCTAAGCTAAGTACATATTTTACAAAAAATTATGTTACTAGCATTTAAAGGCATTTAGTTGCATTTATTTCACATCTCTCATCTCTAAAGCATCATCTCTCATTTCTAGAGCATAAAAGGAGCAACCACTAGTGATGCATTTCTATTTGGTGAACTAAAAAAAGTAAAGAATTTGTATGCGTAATTATAGGGCCCTTGTCTATTGTCTTCAAACTTTTGTATGCATTTTTGGGGTTGACCTAGGAGAACAAATATCATTACAACATAATGATGGCCTTTACTAGGTGCTTGTATATGCTATCAACCCTTGAATATTAAAGAAGAGTAGTGTAGACAAAGAAATTAGTTGAACAATAGATTAGGGATATTCATTGCACTTGATTAAGTCTAGCCTTAAAGGAAATATCTATGGTTATGTAATTGACCAAGGCCCACAAACTTTCTCTTAGATAGCACACAAATCTAGCACAAATTCAAAGGAATTCTACTAAGAGAGATCAAATTTCCTAAGTAGATACTAGTCCAATTCTAAAATCGTCAACAAAGATGAACATTATATGGTTGCAAAGCTAAGTAACATTATTTGTTGCATCACTTTCCTAAAATAGTTTTTCTAATATTAGATTTATCGATCTTGGCTATCATTAATTAATCTCAAGTTATATGTGCTTAATTGATTGCATTTGCTTAGTTAGCTTAGATTAATCTTAAGGAAAGTTTCATTGTCCTTTACATGTAAAGAAGTAAAATGAATTATTTCAAATAATCTGGACTTATTAGTAGTCTAGATCTCAAATAAAAATAAAATAATCCCACAAAATATCCAACTATTAATCTAAATTATGTGAGATATATGAGTACTATTCATAGTTTGTGATGTGGGGAACAAGTCCAA